>CAKKXW010000001.1:113246358-113538239 GCA_920937365.1 Sphaerophoria rueppellii
GCGACTAGGAAACTGCTCATGCATGACCTCCTTAGTTACTTACTTACTTACTTAAGGTAGCGCTACAGTTCGTTGTGGACTTGGGCCTCAATCAACAGTCTCCGCCAGCTAGCTCGGGCCTTAGCTAGTCGTCTCCAGTTTTGCCCTCCAAGTTGATTGAGGTCCTCTTTCCCTTGAGTGCGCCATTTGAGTCGCGGTCTTCCTCTCTTCCTACGTCCTTGGGCATTGGTGTCCATCCGCTCTAAATGACCGAGCCATCTGAGTCTCTAGACCTTGACCCTTCAGGCTAGGTCCATGTCGTTGTACAACCCGTAAAGTTCGCTGTTGTATCTTCTTCGCCATTCCCCTTCAATGCACACGGGGCCAAAGATGACCCGAAGAACTTTCCTCTCAAAACAGCCTAAGGCACTTTCATCCGATTTTGTCAAGGTCCATGCTTCTGCACCATACAGCAGGACTGGGATGATGAGTGTGTTGTACAATTTTACCTTAGTTGCTCGAGAGAGGGCTTTTCCACTCAATTGCTTTCTGAGCCCAAAGAAACAGCGATTAGCAAGAGTTATTCTTTGTCTGATCTCGGCGCTGGTGTTATTGCTCGTGTTTATAGCGGAGCCTAGGTAGACAAACTCCTCTACTACCTCAAAGTTGTATGCGTCTATTGTGACGTTCTGTCCGAGCCGTCGGTGTTGGGTGTCCTTCCTCGAAGACAGCATATACTTCGTTTTTCCCTCATTTACCGCTAAACCCATTTTTGCCGCTTCTGTCTCAATTCTCACAAAGGCGCCATTGACATCACGCTGTGTTCTTCCCATTATATCAATATCATCGGCGTACGCGAGAAGTTGAACAGATTTTTGGAAGATAGTGCCTCTGGTGTTGACGTTGGAGTTCTGCACTATCTTCTCAAGAACGATGTTAAAGAAATCGCATGACAGTGCATCGCCTTGTCTGAATCCTTTTTTGACGTCGAAAGATTCCGTAAGCTCGTTGCCAACCTTGATGGAGCAGCGTGAGTTCTCCATCGTCATTTTGCACAAGCGAACGAGCTTGGCAGGGACTGCCAAAACTAGACATAGCTTTATACAGTTCGTCTCTGTAGATGCTGTCATACGCGGCCTTAAAATCGATGAAAAGGTGGTGGGTATCGATTTGGAGGTCTTTTCCAGGATCTGCCGCAACGTGAAAATTTGGTCGATGGTTGACTTTCCTGGCCTGAAGCCACAGATTGTTGACGGAAGGTTTCAGACGTTCACATATTACGGCAGAGAGGATCTTGTAGGCGATGTTAAGTAGACTTATTCCTCTGTAGTTGGCGCAGTTTAGAGGATCTTCCTTTTTCAGGGATTACAATTACCTAAGGACAAACAAAAAAAAATTATTTTTTAATCATAACTCGGTAACATTACCTTGAATCAGTTTCTCTTGAAAATCTTCATCTACTTTAGTCATGGAGTGGCTTATGAGCTGATGAAGTTGAAATTTTGAAAGAAAAGTGGCTCCATCTGCAGATAACGTTGCATTATTAGAAGAAGAACAGCTATTTAGGTAGAAAGCAAACGCAAGAAGAATTGCAATTCTTTAATTACCTTGGGTTTGAGTCAGTCATGACAGTCGATAATAATATAGAAGAAAAACTACTCTGGCAACTGCTCAAATCCAACAGAACTTATTTAAGTCTTTCAATGTATATTAAACCGGAAATCTAGCCATTACTTCAAAACCCACTTATGGATTCGATAGTTGGAGGTACTTTTGCGTAAAATCTTTGCAGAGTTCGAGGAATAAGCACAACGGAGAATAGGTGACCTCTGGAGACGATATTATTATGAGCTTTATCAAATCTTCTGAAAAATAGACGTAATGAATGACGCAGTTCTGCAGTTTTGCTTATAACTCCCCTTGCGTCATGAAATGTAAATTTTGATAATTTAAACATAAAAAAAATGTAGTGTCCGTAGCTTAGTGGTTAGGTGCGTTGGCTGCTAAGCAGAACGTCGTGGGTTCGAATCCTACTCGTGTCCAAAGTTTTTATTTCATCTTCACGGACACTGCCTCTTGCGAAGAACTGACAAAACTTCTAAGAGTATCATCAGTCATGAAAAAGTGCTTCTCAACTTTGGCGTTCGGAATCGGCGTTAAATTGAAGGTCCCCTCAATTCTTCACAGGCACCTAGAGAATTGTTGATGAGAGTAAGCCACTTAGGCCTTGGCTCTTCAAGAGCTGTTGCGCCCCTATCAATTTTTTTTTAAACATAAAAAAAAAAACAAGTTAAAGCTTCTCGAAAACCTAGACATTTCTAAATACGATTTCAAAATTTAACGTTCTCGTTTAACTGTGCTTAGTTTTCCCAATTTTGCTTTAGTAAAAGATTTATTGGTGTCCGTGGTATTCATCCAAATACCAAGACAACAACGATGTGCCAAAAACAACTTAATTTATTGGCAATAATAATATTTGAACCAATCTTTGCTCCACAAAACCACTAGTCAATTCTTTCGACACATTCAAATTCACTCTGACCTACAAAACAATATTGCGCCTTCACCAAACATTTTGCCCTTAGAAAAACCCTAATTCAAATCACTCTCATTTTTATTTCAAATTAAATTTCAATTAAGACAACTTTATGCGAGAATGGAGTACCAACTTGCCTTTCCGGTTTGATTTTAATTTTAAGTAATCATAACAAGGATTGCCCCAGTGCTGGTGGCGTGGCGGCTTGAAACAACTTGAACTGGTTGTATGATTTTCTGGTTTCTTGCTTTAGTTTTTTTTTTTTGGGTTTGTTTCTTAAAAATGAAAAAAAAAAGTAAAAACTGATGACTGGGCGAGATTTTCGATTTCATTGGATCGATATGTAAGGTGGACAGAAATTATGCAAGCAAGTACTACAAAATTTCTACACGTTTAACATTTAATAAGGAATTTGCCTGATGATCTGGTGTGTTATATATTATTAACCTGAATGCGAGCTTCTTGTGATTTTTTGGTATTTTAATCCATCAACGTGGAAAAAAACCGGCCGGCCGAGAGTGGGTCAGCCTAAACTGCTTTTTGAATTTAAATTTTTAAAATGCTAAAAAAACATTTTGGTTTCAGGGACTGCAGGTATACAAAAAATAGTACGTATACGCCCCAGTGTACATTTTTCGTTTAACTTTGTAAAACTAAACAAGTTCTTGCATAAAACAATTTTTGGAAATTAAATTGTATCTGTTCTCCATTCGTTTGTTTCCTTTTTTATACCTAACCTATCTCCATTTACAAACCACTTGTGCAAGGCGGTTCTGGTACTTAATTAAGAAAATAAAACGAGTACCTTCAATCTTGCATGGGTCTTGTCCAGGAAATTCCACAACACCACAAGACACGAATTGCGTGTTTTGCTTTCAATTTAAACATTCAACAAAAAATTTAAAAAATAAACGCTAAACAAAATGTAAGAAAAGAAAGAAAAAAATGAAAGCGTGAATATTTAATTGCACCAAAATCAAGCCGCATTGTTTTAGACTATTGTCTTCGTGAGAGGCAAACATCATTTATAGCTGTCAATTTTTGCATTGAAATGTGTCAGATTTGCTTGAACCGAAATCCAAAAATGATATGCCTATTGAAAATTTGAAGTTCTTGGGAGTTTAAATATCTCTCTTTTCTTTGTTGTCAATTGAGTTTTAACTTTACTTCTTTCTTCTCTTGCAGGTGGTTTAATTTAAGCCAGACAATGCGAAGAGCCAAAAGATGGCTTCTTATATTTGCAGGTGAGTTAACTGACATTTCACAAACGCCCATTCAATTTTCATATACCAAAATGTTAAAGGTTTATAATCTAAACTAAGCTCGATGGGGAAAACGATAATCACAGATTACAAATCTTATTAAAAACCTGTCTATAAGCTTTGCAAATTAAAGCTTTTACCAACCAAGCTAATTTGAATTCAAGCTTCATTATGCAAAACCTTAAACATCTTAATTTACTATGTCAGCATAAAATTTTAATTTGTTTTTTTTTTCAGCTCTTTTGGGATTAATGTCACACACTGGGGCTCTCAGACCCGGTTTTCCTAAACTAACACACAGCAGTGGTACAACGTCAACGACTACCACAACAACGTCAACAACGACCACAGAAGTTCCGGAAACGACAGTAGCCCTTGCGGAAGAGACTGAAGCAAAAGTCAGTATAAATTGGTTTTATTTTTTTATTTTAAGTGGTTTAATCTGTGGCGTCTTATGTCAAACCTTCGGTTGAATAAATTTGAGAATTTAACTTATTTTGGTACATTTTGAAGCCCATATACACACTTGACCTAGCCAAGCCATATTGGATAGCTATCTTGTCCCAATTACACAGTTACCTCTTTAGGGACAATTTACTGTTACTCAATATAACTGCTCACTTTGATATTTGTTTTTGTTGTTGTTTGTGGTCTTTCTGCTGCAAACGATCGTGAAGTCACTCTTTGTCTTGATGTGGGTGCGATTAGATTTAATTTGGAAGGGGCCCACCGGTGTGCATGTGAATGTACTATCGTGACTCAATGGAACTTTTGAAAAACAAAAAAAAAATTGAATGGAGTTCCACTTTGGACTACAAGAAGGTCATCTAGTTTAGGGCATAGCACCTGATATGAGAGAGAGAGAGTGATACTTTGTTTACATTCCATTTTGGTTCTGTTTGGTTTGATTGATCTAAGAGGCAGTAAAAGTAAATTCATTTAATTCTTTTCAAACGAATATTCTCCAAACGAATTGTATTTAAGAAGCTCTTTTAATTATTTGTTAATTATTTCAGGGGGTTCATGCCAATGCAACAACGAAGGCATCGAAAAAACTGACTGGAATTCCTCAAATTGACTGGGTTTGGGATCCCAATCTGCCACGCGAACTGAACGGGTAAAATTTAACACTAACGCTAGCTTGACTAACATTTAAATAACATCTTTTGTTGCTATATTCTTTTTTTAGCTACAATCTCTCGAGCTACCCATTCTTCAGTACTGTCCCGCCTCACAATGAAATCGCATTCAAGTGCGATGGACTACATGACGGATTCTACGCATCAATAGAGTACAAATGCCAGGTAAGATGTTCACTAAGAAGTAATATAACACTTCTCAAGCCCAAGGACTCCATTGTTAACTGGTAATGATGAGGAAGACAATGAAAATTTAATAACAATGTGTATTATTGTCATTATAACTTCCGACAGCGAATAGTTTAATAATTACTTGTAATTACTGAGATTTTTCTGAAAAAATTATCTTCTTCATGGTTACAAAAATAAATATAAGGTTTTGAGAGAACGGAAGTTCAGTGATCAAGCAAGAAGCTCTTTCGTTATCTTTTATGGTGTTCTTCTGTTAAATGAATTCTAAAACCTTTAAGTCGTAATTCGCAGCTTTTTTCATCTCAATTTTCAGGTCTACCATCACTGCATTTATGGAATTCGTCACGATTTCCTTTGTGCCAATTTCACAGCCTTCGATCAGAGGACATTTATTTGCCACTTTGTTTCGGAGGTAGACTGTGAGAATTCTGCAAAGTTTTGGAACAGGTATGCTACCAGCAGAGAATGTACCAATTATTACTGTTATTAACAGAAAACTGTTAAACTGTTTCCACAGAAATGACAACTTGTACATGGCGACAACCACAACCTCAACAACTACAACATCAACGCCAGCTCCATTGACTCCTGAACCTCAATTCAGACAACGCCCGAACCGAAGACCCTTAAGACGTCGTCGCCCATCTGACTACTACTACGATGAGGAGTATGAGGATGATTATTATGAGGAAGAACGCAGGGCTAATAGACGTCGCAAGCAACGTCCACGTAATCGTCGCCCGGAATACGACGATGAGTATGAGGAAAAGAGAGCGTATAGTGATGAAGACCCTCGGTAAGTTTTGACACCTTAATCTTCCTTTTAGTTCCATCAAAGCTAACTTTCCTCTTAAAAGGTTTGATAACAAACGTTCAAAAACTAAGGACCCAATTCGTGAAGAGCAACCAGAAGACGACTACATTGAAGATCGCCGCTCAAAGCCCAAAGCTCGACCAAAGAGCAGTTCTGTTGCCCGGCAAGGTGACTTAGCAGAACGCCGAAATCAACCAATAAGTCGAAAAACAGCTGCTGATCGAAAGACAATCCTTGACGAAAGACGTAGTTTAAGTGACGATAGGGAAAAACCAAGAAATCGGCTTGACGAAGACCCAGAACCAGAACCAGTGCCCGAACGTCGTCCATTGGCCGGAGGAAGGAGACGTAAACATGGTCAAAAACGTCCGGCTCCAATTGATGACGAAGAATTCGATAGACCACATCGACGTGACGATTTGGATGATGAAGCTGATAGTCCTAGTGCCGATGTCAAACCGGCAGCGAAGGAAGAAATTGTGGTTCGTCCACAGACCTCTGCCGCAGCACAAAGTCCGATTGCGTCGATTTTCGACCGGCCACGTGTTGCTCCGAAAATTCCCCGACCAGTACCGATACACGAGAGGAACAAGTTCGGCTATCAGGGACAAAAGGCTACAACTTCGACAACAACTGTGTCTTCGTTGTTGAGTGACGAGTACTACGATGAACAGGAATACGAGGACGAACTGCCAGCTGATAAAAGAGAAACACCGCGTCGAAGGCTGCAAGATGAATTGAGTCTTCGTCGGACTGATGACAGTCCGCCGCGACGTTCACACAGTCAGTCAAGACGGGGAAGTGAAAACCCCAAGAGGATTGCAAAACCATTGCCAAGGAAGCCTATTGCGCCAATCGATGATGAATATGATTCTATTCCGGCGAATGATGATGTGGACAGAAAGCCAAGTGTGCGAAAACGTCCACATGCAAATCGGGAAAGGTCTTCAGAAGATTCAGATGCTTTGGAAGAGCCTGTTCGGGAGAATAGACCGCGTTCTCGTCGTCCTTTAAGGAAGGAAGAGCCTATCGTCGAAGACAGCAGAGATCGTAGACGAGGTCACCGCAATAGGCCAGCAGAAATTGATAAGGCTCCACTTCCGGTGCCAGCAGAAGAAACAGAAGAGGTCTACGATGAGCATTTGGTAGATGAAATCGATGATTCAGTGGCTGCAGAAAAACCGTCAGCAAATCTGGAAAATGAGAAACGC
Organism: Sphaerophoria rueppellii; assembly: GCA_920937365.1. NCBI lineage: Eukaryota > Metazoa > Arthropoda > Insecta > Diptera > Syrphidae > Sphaerophoria > Sphaerophoria rueppellii. Next base: position 113,253,492 of record CAKKXW010000001.1, read on the forward strand.
GACAGCCGTCCAGTTGTGAGAGTTGTTAAACGCCCCTTCCTACCATCTCGTGGAGGAAGTCCGTATTTACCAAGAGGACTCCAACCAGTAGGAGGTGCTCTTAAACAGAGCTCAACAGATAGCACACCAGTCGATATGGGTTCTACTATCTCGGGAGTTCGTCTTCTTGAACACGGAGCTCCAATTCTTCGTGAAACCGGCCCCAGTGGTGGTGCGGACTCTGATTATACAGTGTCCCAACGCAAAGGCCCTCGAACAACCTTGCCACCACAGATCGAGCATCCAAAAGCAATACTCGACGAGTTGTATGAAAACGATTATGATGTGACACTCAACGATGCTCTCAATCCGACTCTCAAGCCGATTTCCGCCAGCAATCGGAACTCCCTTAGCTCATCATACAACAAACACGATCGGCCTGGCTATTCACCAGCTGATTCATATTTCTCATCGACAGATGTAAGGAGGCGAACCATTCCAGCACCGCGTCACACACGACAAGAATTCCGAGGAGCGACGAGAGTAGCACAACATTTTTATGAAGATTTCGAATATTAGAACTAAAAGATTTTTGTGCTTTTCCACCTCTTTTGTTTCTGGTTTATCCTAAAAAAAATAGATTTCTTAGCCAACATTTTGTTTTTGAGGACTTTTGTTTTGATTTTGCAATAAATTTAGAACTTAAAAAACTACAAGAAAAGATAAATTATGTAAATATGGAAACAAACAAATCAAATAACCTTATGAACCTTTTTATGATTTTTTTTTTATTTTTTGTTTTTTTTTAGAAAATACTCATGAGTCGTGATAGTTATGGACAGAGTAGATGATTTTTCTGTAAATTATTTAATTAAAATTTTATTTTTTTCTGTAACAACTTTTAACTTTTTAAAAATTTTGCAAAATCGATTTGTACGTTTAAGGATATTAAACATAATTTTATAGGACATGTACGTTTTGTGTATTACGAAATAAAAATGTATGGTTATCTATTTATGTCGCCAATAAGACTTGATAAATAGTTTTTAAATTGAAATGAAATGAAAAATATAAAGAAATAATTAAAGACAAATAAAATATAAAAATATAAGAACACTTTTGAAGTTTTCATTTTTTTCAAAAATTATCTTTCTCGAAAAACTTGGTTTCGTCGAATATTTTACTTTTTAACTAAGAGTACCTCAAAGACCAAGTAGACAAACACACCTACACCTTGTCTTTATTGACGATGTCATCATTGAATAAGAAGTACAGGAAGGGGTCTTATGAACAAGAATTGAAGCATTTTTCTAAGTAGTGTGAGTTTCACAAACACAAACGCATTACAACAGGGCTGGTCTGCAGTTGAATAGTTAATCTCAGGGGCGCCAAGTGAAATTTGTTTAAATCAAGATTACATCGATTTTGCTTCAACTTTTTTTTTCAATCTCAATTCTTTTTTTAGAAAGCATGGTGTTTTAACACTAAAGATGCACTGCACGGTTTTTAATGTTTAATTTTTTTATTTTCCAGTACATTTTCTTGATTTTTCATCCGTAATTCATCACGTTTATTACGCCTATTGTAATACAACCAACAAATAAAAACGTTTCGAAACACGATGGAAGAACTATTAAAAACAACCGTGCACACTACCGGAACTCAACGAATTGCAGCGCCTTACCATCACCCAAGAAATCGAGAGTTTGGTGGGGTTTTTTCGAGGATCGTACAATAGAGTGATAATGGGCCTTACAACACCACATTTCATGATTAAAAATCTTTATCTTCCTTGATTGGTTAAATAGAGTGGCGCGACTGGTCTTGAAGAGCCAAGGCCTAAGTGGCTAACACTCGTGTGAAGGATTGGGGGACCTACAATTTAACTTCGATTCCGAACGCAAAGTTGAGAAGAACTTTTTTTATGACAGATTGATAATCTAGGAAGTTTTGTCAGTTCTTAGCAAGAGGCAGTACCCGTGACAGATAAAATAAAAACTTTATGGGTACGAGTAGGATTCGAACCCACATCGTTCTGCGTAACAGCCAACGCACATAACCACTACGCCATAGGCACTACTCCTTGTATGGTCTGGAAGTCATAAAATCATTGCTTGGAGAGACGAGGTGTCGTAGAAGCTCTAGAAAGTATCAACTTAGCACTATTCACATGACAACAACGACGAATAATGATGAAAAGTTATTTCGATACGTTGAACCGTATTCCTACAATTCTCAATAAAACGGTAGAAGTACTGTTTACGTTTAATTATGATGCATTAATTACTTTTAATCTCAAAGTTATGAATGAGAAACAAATTATTCGCGCGAAAGAATTGTAATGAACGAACGCCAAACCATCGCGTTGCCACACTCCCAACGAAAAGATGCTTCGCGCGTCTAACCTCAAAAATCATTGTATTGGCGCTTGGTAACTTTGGTCGTTCATTGCTGTAAGAAGAATCTCAAAACACTCTCTTGAACGAAATGTCCCAAAAGACGAATAGTATGAAGAATTGTATGGTGTGCTTACACATCTTATGATGTCGAATTATCTCGACTTACCGAACAAACGGCTAAGTTGAGTGGGTACTGCCTCTAACAAAACTAATGTGGCTTTTCTTACAACCAAGAAGAATGGCTACTAAAATTTAATGTTTGTCGGTAAAAACGAATCAATCCCTTTTTTGAATGTCTATGTTGTCTGGTCAGCAGCTGTAAAATTGTTTTGTTTTGTACATGATAACAGCAACTGGAAACTCAGAAATGTGTAAAATCAGTGTACAAGTGTGTGTGGATCCGTCTCCAGAAAGAGATTCGATAGAAATCAATCCTTCGAGAAAGAAATGCGTTTAAGGGGAAAAAATTGAAACTTTTACGTCACAGATCAATTCTTGGGTTTTAAGAAAAAACTCCTAAAAATGAATCAAACAGTCTCGAGAAAAAGTCTTTACCAAGATTTTGAATGAAAAAATCCAACAAAATCCAGTGGAAACACTTCTAGATTATTTTTAATCAAACTGGAAGATAATCTAGATTATCGTTCAGAGGAAACGTATCTTTCTTCAACAGATCTGAAAAAAATCCTTGCTGAAATGCTTCATTTGGAATGTATAAAAACCAAATCGTAAGAAAAACAGCCCCACAAAAATTAAGAACTATCCATAACCTTCCAATTACCCCTCTCACTTCCATAAAAACAAACTCAAGTTCCAATAAATAAAGGTTTAAATTATAAATAGATTACTGAAATCTGAACAAGCATTTTACTTCATCATACACCAATCGAGCCTCGAACAAGAAACAAACCAAAACGTCAAAAATCATCCCAGCTGGGAACTGTCAAACAGACAAAAACTGCAAAAATGAGCAAAATATTGTGGGAAAATACATTTTCCTCTCAGTTTTTCGGTGTTGCTCGTTTTGTGAAAAACTTTTAAATCACGGCGTTGCACCGCGTGCGTTCTTCTAACAAAAAGAACAACAACAATTCAATTCCAATTTTGTTATTTCTATAATTTCTTATTCATTAATTCGACTAGCAAAATCCAATTCAATTTTGGTTCTTTCCAAAAATGTTTAATGGTTAGAAAACAAAACAAAGAAAATGCATAGTTTTCCATCAAAATTGTTCATGTCCTGTCCTCAAAAATCTTCAGAAAAAATAAAAGAATAATTTGCGCATGAATTTCCATAGATCTAGAATGTTTGGCATTTCACTTTGTTAGAAGATAGAAAGAAAATTCCCCAACATCCAGTGTAATCTTTGTTTCGGCTTCTTTGCTGGTTCTTTTTTTTTATGAAATTCAATTAAAAAAACATAAAAGTTTATCCATGTCGATGAAAATACACATCATCTTTGGTTCAAAAAGCATCGCCAACGTTGCATAACGATATTACTGATTGCAATCAATAGAAAATAGCTGGCTGGTGAATCCCCCATTCACTGGGACAGTAATTGAGAAGAATGGATAAACTTTTAAACTCATTCATTTATTAAATATTCCAAACTAATAAAATTGTTGCTTTTGTTTTTGCTAAATGCCTAAGATACTTTCATTTTTTGTTGTTCATTTCCATTGAGTTGCTGATAGTTTAATGTTAAATTGTGTACGTTTTCATTTTGTGTAGCTGAATCACCATCGTCATCTAACAAAGGGACACATTTAAAGTTAAATAGTTATTGGAACAAATCAAATTGAGCGTAAATGATTCATCTCTAACATTGCTAACCACTATAATAATTGTTATAACCGTATCCGTATCCAGCTCCCAGTAAATAAATTATTGATACGCTTTCACAGATCAGGAAAACATGACTTGGTTGGGCTTAGGAGCGATCGCTACCGGCTATGGTACTTTCCATTTGAATCTTTCTCTTGTCTCTGTTTAAGTTGCTTTGAATCATTTTGTTTTTTTTCGTGTTAATGTTAGACCAACCCTCCACAAAACCTCCTTGAGCCATCCTTATTTGCAATTTTTTTATTTTTCATTCCAAAAGTACTTCAACGGCTTCTGGGTGGCGATAATCCAGCGAATAAGGTGATTGAAATCAAGGGCGATGCTTTGGGCACCCTACAAGTAATCCATCGCGATGAATCGATGGTGCTCTTTGCACCGCCACAACAGCAGCCAGACAAGAAGCTCATTTGGGAGATTGTCTTGCAAAGACCATGCACTGACCCGAATACAACGTCGTTCAGTTTGTATCGCGCTACGAGTCAGGAAGAAGCTGAAGATAAGTTCAATGCTTTTCTACACAGGCTGCCTAATTATGTCAGCATTGTCAAAGAGGTAAGGCCACCAAATTCAGTGATTTATTCATTCCACATTGACTGTTTATCTTCCCCCAGCAATACAATGTAAATGGACTTCAGAAGATTTGCGATATTCTTATTGAGAATCCGTCATGGTCGATTACCCATTTGGTGGCTTATTTCAACTATCCGGAATACATTCCAAATCCCAAGGTGCTGGAATTCATTGATTATGCTGATCATGTCACAAACATGTCGCCGCTTCAGGTAAGCGAACGAACGTGATTGCGTGAGAAAAAAAATAAAATCAACTCCCTCTCTGTTTCCAGCTTGCTATCAAGATGAACAACATCGAAATGGTCAAAGGTCTCCTTCCCTTAGCCAACATCGAACACTTGGACAATAATAGCAACTCAGTGTTTCACTATGCGGCTAACACAACCAAAGAACTCATTACCGTTAGTTTTGTTTTGTTTGATTCTCTTAAAATCTCTGCAAGAAAGAATACGCATTTCGTTGCAGATGTTAACCGACAAAAGCACCACCCATTTAAATCATTGCAACGCCGACGGATACACTCCTCTCCATTTGGCTTGTCTCTACGACAAACCCGACTGTGTCAAGGCACTCCTCCTGGCCGAAGCCGACGTTAATTTACCAGCAAAAACCACAAGCAAAGTCTACAAACAACAACTCCGAGTTCGGTTGCTGGATTTGTCAAGACCAATGCCAATAAATTGTATACCCAAGATATGAAGCACGGAGGGACGCCATTGCATTGGTGCTCGTCACGGGAGACCCTTCAGGCGCTGATTAACACCGGATGCGATGTTAATGCGACGAATTTCGATGGAAAAACTGCACTTCATGTTATGGTGAGGCTTTTTTGCCTTTCAAGATGATCTAGGTTGGTTGAAAGTCGTTTTATTTTTTAGGTGGAACGAAACCGCTTTGAATGTGTGGTCACTCTTTTATCTCATGATGCTGAAATTGATATTTTGGATAAGGACGGGAATACTCCATTGCATATTGCAATCGAGAAGAAACTTGTTCCGATTGTTCAGTGTTTGATTGTATTCGGGAGTGACTTTAATTTAAAGAATCGAGAAGGCATCACTCCACGTCATATGGTTGGCAAGGAAGCCAATGGCAGCAAGGACGATGAGATTCTCTACATATTGCACTCTGTGGGAGCCAAAAGGTTTGTTTCGCCATTGTGTTTTCCCTTCAAAAACTCAATTGCATTTGCCTTATGTTTAGATGTCCAGAAACAAACAAAAGCTGCCAAACTGGTTGCAGCGCTAAAGGCAACTACAATGGCATCCCTCCAGAGGCGCCCGAATCCGTTGAACCCGAGAACATATCGAAAACATGCTCGCATCGACCAGCCGACAAGCCATTGATTTATTCGGCAATGGAAGCAGTCCATTTTATTCAAAGCCCGTCGAGTAAGGGTTTTCTAATACACTCGAAAGCAACAACAATTGATTTTTTGTTTAATTTGTAGACCACCAGTTCTAGTCGACACTGAAAAGGAGAAGAAAGGTCAAAGTGTGATGGACACTCTCCTCGGAGTCTTCAGTCTTAAAGTCAGAGCCGAATCGCAAGCAGATGCAAAGAAAGACTCTCTCACCGGAAGTTGCGAAGAAGTCAGCGATGCAGCCATGGTATCTGCCACTTCCTCCCCAACATCGCCAACATCGTGTGATGCTGGTAGCTCGGCACCATATAAAGGCGACAAACCTTACGGCCGTGGACGTCTGCTCTCGCTCGATGGCGGCGGAATTCGAGGTTTGGTTTTGGTCCAGATGCTATTGGAAATCGAGAAGATGGCCCAAACTCCGATTATTCATATGTTCGATTGGATTGCCGGCACCAGTACGGGTGGGATTTTGGCTCTTGGTCTCGGATGTGGCAAGACTATGCGGCAGTGCATGGGTTTGTATGTGCGCATGAAGGAACAGTGTTTTGTTGGCTCGCGTCCGTATCCAAGTGAGCTGTTCGAGGCTATTTTGAAGGAGAATCTAGGCGAGTATACTCTCATGACTGATATCAAGCATCCCAAAATCATGGTTACTGGGGTAATGGCCGATCGGAAGCCAGTCGATTTGCATCTCTTTAGGAATTATACAAGTGCCAGTGATATTTTGGGCATTGTCACATCGATTAGTATGTTTTACGGATTTTTTTTAGTCTCGGTTGTTAAAAATTTGTATATTTTTTTAAGGCAATCGCCGCGTCCCTCCTCCACAACCCGAAGCTCAATTGGTTTGGCGGGCTGCACGAGCAACTGGCGCAGCTCCGTCTTACTTTAGGGCTTTTGGCCGTTTCTTGGATGGAGGATTGATTGCAAACAATCCAACACTCGATGCAATGACGGAAATTCACGAATACAATATGGCACTTAAAAGCGTTGGCAGGGCATCTGAAGCTGTTCCTGTAATTTAGTCTTTAACATTCGGTTAAAGGATGAATTTTGATGAACTTATATATGTTTGCAGGTTTCCGTTGTGGTTTCATTAGGCACTGGACTTATTCCAGTCACCGAATTAAAGGACATCGACGTATTCCGCCCAGAAAGCATCTGGGATACCGCCAAACTTGCCTATGGGATTTCTACAATTGGTATAGTCTTACTGTTATTCTTTGTGTACATTCATTTATATCAATATCAATTCTTAGGAAACCTGCTCGTAGACCAAGCAACCGCTTCCGATGGCCGTGTAGTCGATAGAGCTCGTGCCTGGTGTAGTACTGTGGGAATTCCATACTATAGGTATGTCCATGTCCTTCCTTAACAAAGCTATGTAGTAATTGTTTTTTTCCAATTAACAGATTCAATCCACAATTGCCCGAGGACATCTGCATGGATGAGAAGAACGACCAAAAACTTATCAATATGCTGTGGCAAGCTAAAGCCTATTGCCATCAGAACCGTCACAAACTAATGGAAATGATCAATTTGGTAAAATAGCATATTGGAAAGTTTTAGATCGTCGTCATTTTTCTAAAAATTAAATTATAAAAATATCAAAAAGAAATTACATCAGAATTGATTTGGATTCTCTAAGGGCGTCCCCTCTATTGTCGCGATCTAAAACTTTCTCGTACTTAAACTTTTTTGATTTAAGTGATTTCTCTTCCTTCCACTTTGAAACGTCTCGACCAAAAATATCGTCACAAACATGACAAAAAATACATTACGGTATTCCTTATATTTTAAGTTCTTCAAAAATGTCCTTAATCCTTTTCAAAAAAGTATCCTTAGAGAATAGTTAGATTAACAGAGAAAGAAGAGAGTTAAACTCGTCGATCAAATTTTATGTTCAGTTCATACTTATTCTTTGATCAGTATTGTTCCGAACATGTCGTTAAATTTGATTCAAAGTTTAGTTATGTTCATTTCATTTCTTATAATTTATGAATAAAATTATTTACTGAAACTTACATTCCGTTTCCAGTTCCATTGATTTTTGTTTAACGAAGGTAAAATTTAATGGCTTCCAAGTATTTTTGTTTATTGCTCTGGAGTGTTTTTGTTTTATTTTTTTTTGCTTTTTTTATTAGATAGTAATTTTTTCTATGAAACAAAAGATTTTACTAGATAAAAATATTAATTAAATAAAAGCCCCAAGCGATGTCTAAAATTAAAGTGTTAATAAATGTAGATTTAAAAATAATATCTTGGCCTTTTTATTTCATCTTAAAGGATAAGAACTATTGGAAATCGTTGTTAGTCGTTCTGCCTCGCTGAACAGACTTAGTGTTCTATGGATATTGTTGCGGCAGCATGAATTTTGGGATTTACTTGCATAAGCTTTTTTAAAGTGATGAGTGTATAGAACGAGTAATTGAATTGGCAATTATGTCGCTTCTGTAGTGCTTTTATTCACAAAGCGACCAGACCATAGTATAACAGCGTCCAGGAGAGGAGCATATCCGAAGTATAATGAGAGTTTAAATAGCAAACGGCAGTATTGATAGGTGTCTTGAGCGTAGAAACAAAAGGTACTATAATCAGGTACAACAACGTAACCATCTACAGAGACAGACCAACTATGGAGCTGACTACGGATTTACACAGATCACGAAATCTTATGTAGCTGTGAACAGATGATGGAATTGTATGGCGTGCCTCAGTCATTGATCGAGAAAGATGAAAGAACTTGTTACTAGGAGACAAGGTATGGACCGGATATGGTTGTGGTGCAGAGTCAAACTTTTTCGGCCATTCCGAAGTTGATTTATAAACCATAACACTTCTCTATAATATTTTGCAAAACCAGGAAAAGCCAGTATCGATCAAAGAAAGATAAATGCCCACTGATTGGTGACTGGTCTATAAGCTCCATATGCGATATGTCCCATCTAGAAAAAATGCTATCCTAATGCTCCATACAAAATCCTATCAAACGTACTGTGTGAGCGTCTTAAGTCGTTCTGCAACACAATAATCGGCACGCACCAGTGTGGCTTTAGGCCAGGCAGAACAACGATAGACCAAATATTCACACTGAGGAAAATCCTGGAGAAGACCAACGAAGTTCAAGTCGAAACCCACCATCGCTAAACAATAGGCAGTGCTGTGTGCTTGTGGGTAACAGGTCATCCGAGTTGTTTCAAACATGTGCAGGGTTTAGACATGGAGATGCCCAGTCATGTGATTCCTTCAACATAGTCCTAGAGCAGGTGTGAGCACGGAAAACAATCCTCAACAAATCCAGCTTCTAGGCTGTGCGGACGGCATAGACATTATCGGTGGATCCTAGAGAGCTGTGTTTGAGACCTTCAGGGCGATTGAACGAACAGGCGAAGCTCGTTGGTTTTGAAGTGAATGAGGTTAAATAAAGAACGTGCTATCAACAAATTAAAGAACATCTGTCCACTGCTACAGTCCTGGGTGGACTTGGGCCTCAACCAACAAACCTCTCTAGCCAGCTCGATCCCTAGTTATAGTTAATAGTTTCGCGCGGCGAGTTCGTTCATTTCATCTTCAACTTGCGAGTACCACCTGAGCCTTGGTCAACCTATACGGCGACGTTCCTCTGGGTGGATTCGAAGGCTTTACGGGCCTGAGCTTTGGTGTCCATAGCCATGCAAAGCACATACTATGCCATCAGAGTCGTTGGACCTTTACTCGTTTACATAGGTCAGTGTCGCTTTACAATCCGTACAGTTCGTGGCTTAATCTCTTCTTCCATTCCCCGTCGACTTTTCACTCGAAACGTCCTAAGGCGTTTTTGACAAGGTTCATACTTCTGCGTAGTGTCCGTAGCTTAGTAATTAGGTGCGTCGGCTGCTAAGCAGAACGTTGTGGGTTCGAGTCCTACTCGTACCCATAGTTTTTATTTCATCTTTCACGGGCACTGCCTCTTGCGAAGAACTGACAAAACTTCCAAGAGTATCATGAAAAAGTGCTAAATTGTAGGTCCCCTCAATTATTCATACTCACCTAGAGAATTGTTGATGAAAGTAAGCCACTTAGGCCTTGGCTCTTCAAGAGCTGTCGCGCCACTCTATTTATTTTTTTCATGCTTCTGCACCATATACCAGGACGGAGATGATGAACGCCACCTTAGTTGTTCGGGAGAGGGCTCTTAGCTCAAAGCCACAGCAATAAGTAATAGTTATGCTTTCGACGCTATCGTCGAAGTTTGTGTCTATCGTGACATTTTTTCTAAGACGCCGGTGTTGGGTGTGCTTTCTTGATGACAGCATATACTTTGATTTGCCCTCATTGACCGCTAAACCTATTTTTTTAGCTTCTGTCTGTATCTTACAAATGCCCAATAATATCAATATCGTCTCGTCAGCGTGCGCAAGTTGTCGTAGACTTTTAGAAGATAGTGCCTCTAGTGTTGACGAGGGAATCAGGTAAAACTATAGTTTTGCTTTTGCGTTTTTTATATTGTTTATTTTAAGTGTTTATTTACGTTTGTACATTAGCCTATAACTTAAATTTTACAAGTACAAATAATAATTACTTTATTTTAAAAAACAAAAAAAATTTATTGTTGCACATACAAAAAAAAACCTAATTTTTCTTATACAAATGATGAAACATTTTCATTTTCTGAGCACGTAATTTCTTCATTATCTCGTTTTAATCTAAATTTTGTGTATTTGAGCTACAAAAATAATAAAAAAAAATATAATTCGTTGCGAAAATAATTTAGTTTCTAAGCTTAACTTAAAATGTTTAGGTTAGGTTTTGTAGGAAATAAGAAAAAGAGCAAGAAAAATACAATTTAGAAAATTAGTAGTTAAATTCATGCCGAATAGTAAATGCATGAACGCTTATAGTGGAATGAATTGATTTGTTCTTTTTAAACATAATATCAGTGTCAAATGGAATTTGTTTACTTGTTTTTTGTCTCTCTAATGTTATGGTATGGCATAGGCTGCAAATTCTCAGTCTTTTTCTAAACACTTGTAGCCTGTTGCAAAAAATTTGAATTTGTATAAGTATACGTGTATAGATAGATATACATACATGTAAATTGTAAATGTTAAATAAATTCTTAGTCATTATTTAAAGTTAAAGGCATTTGTTTTAGCAATTTGTCACAATCGTTCTACAAAAGGAGCGTAGTTATCAATTTGATGCTATGAAACTAAGGTATATTAGTTTGTGCGTTAGAAAAACGTGTGCGTTTGAATGTTTTCTGTTTGTATAAATGTATACGATTCCTGTCTCCATATCGAGACAAAGAAATGCGATTGATTGAAATTAGGAATAGAATGTTTTGTTTTTTAAGAGGAAATATAGAACCACATAATAAATTAGTATAATCCACAATCTTTAAGATTATTCTTAATAATAACATCTGTAACGGCGTCAAATACAAATTGGATGTTATTTGTATCTGTGGCGCAGGTTAGATGGGTGTAGATTTCTTTCTGGTCTTTTCGCTTATTGAGATTTTCAAATTTCATTCTTATGTAATTGGAAGCTTCTTCAAATGTATTCGATCCTGCAGGGGGAAAAGACAAGAGGTTAGTTGAGTTCTCATGCTCATGGTGTATTTTGCTTTACCTGAGTATTCGGGGAAACATATCGTCAATGGGGATCTGGTGATTTTCTCTTCGAATAGATCTTTTTTGTTGAGGAAAAGAATGATTGAAGTCTCGACAAACCATTTCGAATTGCAAATGGAGTCGAAGAGTTTCAGCGACTCAATCATTCGGTTCATTTCTTCGTCTTCGGCCAGAACTAAGTCATATCCTGAAAATAGAGAAGTTTTAAGTCAAATTTTTCGGGCAACGAGTGTGTTTAAATTGTTTTACCTGAAAGAGCAACGCAGAAAATAATTGCTGTCACACCTTCGAAGCAGTGAATCCATTTCTTTCTTTCCGATCGCTGGCCGCCGACGTCAAACATTCTAAAAGGCACAAGTTTTGATTAGAATTTAACATCAAATTTACCATTAAACCAACGTGACTCACTTAAAATGCAATCCTTTGCATGTGAAGTGTGTTTCAACAATACCAGTGGTTTTGACCCTTGTACGAAGGACATCCTCCTGCAGTGGAATGTAATTTGGCTGGGAAATTCTGTCCAGAGAGTTTAGATAGTAAGCTGCCGAATCGTTGAGTTGATATTCACGAGATCTGTTCATAAATAAGCAGAAAAAAACATGATTATTCAAATTCGTATGATTTGAGTAGAAAAAGAACCTACCTCGCAAACGATTGCTGAACTCCAGCGTCAGCCCATAGTTTCTTCATTAGAAGCACAATTTCTGGAATGAGAATACCTTCTTCGGCGGCCGAGGCATATGTGAAAAATTGTCTTGCGATTTCCTAGTTGAAAAGGAAAAAAAGTTAAAATTGAATTGAAGGATACATTTGTGAGTTTGTTTGGCATTACTGTTTTTGATGGATCGGCAAAATCAATTTTGAGATGACCCATTGCCCGAATTATTGCCATGAGACTCTGAATTGTATTGCTGTAGACAACACGACGGTATTGTTCACATTCTTCTTGAGAATAGCCAGTTTCGTGGATGATTTTCATCTGTTTGACGATTGTTGATTTGCCTGATTCACCGGCACCTGTGAGAATATAAAAGGAAAAGTAAGTAAGTAAGGATTATTGAGGAAAGTATTTAAAGATGTTAACTTTGCCCTTAAACTCTTGAACATAATCGTGAAAGAAATGGACGGTGTTGGATTTTACACATTCGTGCAGTTCGGTTGAAGTAAGAATATCTGCAGTTCGATACAAAGAATAAGAAAGTGTTCCATAGGGAACAGTTTGACATAGCGAAAAAGCTTATTTTCACGGTTCCAACAATTTTTAATCGATTACTATGTTTAGTGACGTAGTCACCCAGTAGTGTTGATGAACAAGGTTCAAGGAGGATACATGGTTTGATTTGAGCTGCTTAAAGGTATTGTTAAGTACAGAGATTCGTTTTTAACCGTACTATGCAAATCGATTATAAAAAAGACTACCTGTTCAAAAATGGAGGACTATTACTTCATCAACTAGTCTATGAAGTCATAGGAACCAGAAGAAATCCCGCGAAATCCGGAAGAAGCCTTAAAATGCTAAATTCGGAAAACCAAGGTCAACATCTTTCCCCGATTAGAGATGCACTGTTCTGCCTCCACTTCAAACTGCCGACCGAAGGAAGAATCCAGCAAATGATTGGATTCGAAGGATGAATTCGAAAAAAGTCATCTTATTCGAGTCGGAAACTGCATGCTAATGCTAAACTAAAGGCTTAACTATAATGCAATTTTGTTCCCTTTGCCACGGTTAAGTGCACCAGCGAATACACGAACTTGTGACTGGCAATATTAAGAGACATTTTACAAAAGTTCATGGTGTTTGTTTTAATGATGATGTAAATGAAGAACCGTCGGGAAGTAGAAGTGTTGCGATTTCGAGTGCTGGAGTTCGTAAAAAAAAAAATTATCAATTTGCGTTGACATGGACAAAAGTCAATTTATTAAATGTTGTATTGGACTTGTTACGGTCAAAAACATCCCCTTTCGAATTTTCGATGATGAACTTTTTTTTAAAAAAATTGTTAAACCATACGAAAGACTGTATGAAACAAATATTAATTCAAGAAATATTGTCGACAAAATAAGTGATGCAGCTTTTCAAATAAGAGAAATGATTGCGAAAGCTGTACAAAAAATTAATTGTGTAAAATTAGATGTGCTACAAGAATGGATAAAAATTTAGGATAATACCAGATATAAACAATTATGTCTTATTAGTCAAACTAAACAGCGAATTAATTGATTTGTTAAAAATATAAAAACATAAAATTTTCCTTTTGTATGTTAATTTGAGTATATTTTAATTAAATACATATGCACACAAAAAACAACCGAAATTTGTTTGTATTTTATTTAACAATCGGTTCGTGAATGGATCTTTTTTTGGATCTTCTGTGATAAATTCGTGATCGAATTTAATTTTTCAGTTCCCGAAAAATTTAATTCGATCGTGAACACAAATTTTATTCTCAAAGAACCGAAAAATAAAATTCGCGATCGAATTAAAAATATAATTCCCGGTTGAATTTTTCGATCGCGATCGTCATAACTACAACTTCGTGGAAACTAGCATGTTAGCCAGGGACCGAAGCTGGACTATAGCAATTTTGTTAGAGGTTAGGACCAGGTCACGAACCTGGACTGTAGCGCAACCATATGATTTAGCTACGTTGTTAAATTTTCGTTCAAATTTTACGAGTGCGGTTTCATTTAACTCATTGCTTAAGTGATTTTGACAGCGTTTAGAAGAAAAGGACAAGTCTACTTCTTTTGCTAACTTAAGGACATTTTCGTCCGGTTTTTTGACATTAGCTTTAGTTTACTTAAGCAATTATAAGGTCTGTTCTTTTACTCCCTAAAACTGACGAAAACTCCCTAACTCCCACTTTTCTGTTCTTTTACTCCCGGTTTTTGTAAGTTCTGTCACTATTGCAGGAGAAAAATATTTCCCCTGTCGTTGTTGACGTTTGATATAATTTGATGCATTTGGGAGATTGTTGCTGTCAAATGTTCTTTTACTTTTTGGGAGAATCTCAAAATGTCATCCCCACTCCTCAATTTTTGACACTTTTTACAACAACTGCCGAAAAACTAAAAGAACGTATCTATAGTTGGGTCTTAAATGTCCAAAAAAGGTTATTCTTCAGAAGACGTTGGTAGATGTACTCAACGATCACGGTTGCCATTTATAAAACGTACAAAAAATCTAGTGAAATTCATCTTTTATTCTTGAAGTGCGGTTTAAGAAAAATCTCCGTACTCAGCAGAATAGAAATGATGGTTTTTCAGTTAGTGGAACGCACCTTAAATTTAAAATCACGTCAAAGTTTGTATTAAGTAACACTTCCATTCGTTATCAAAGTCAAATTACAACCCTAAAGGCGATAAGCCGCAGTTTAATGACCTCCCTTGCATATTACATCGCTGTCAAAAACACTAATTACTCCTCGAGTGCAAAAAATAGCTGACCTACTCCATTGCAATAAAAAGAAAAAAAATTATGAGACATGAGACTACACATATCAATTTCGCTGTCATAATCATAAATGAAGAACAAAAACAAACAAAAACAAAATTTAAAAATATTTCTGCTTGTCTCGAACCAAAAGTTAACAAAAAAAGAAAGAATCCAACGATAAAAATATAATTTTCAACGACACTTATCGCAATTGCAACGCATTGAAAAATGTCTGCGAAAGATATACACATTCATAGCAAAAATGATCTCTTAACGAGTTCAAAGTAAAACAACCCAAGTTTTCGTCGGGTCAGTCGCAACACAATCTCCTTTTCATAATCAACAATCCGCCTTTCCTTCACCCATATTTGTTTCGTTTTTGATTGTAGGTAATAAAATTCTCTTGTTATTTCACTTATTGTTGCAGTAACTTTCTCCAATTCATCTGGTCACAGAAAAAATAATTTTATACCTATGTGTGCTCCTCCCCCAATATGCAATCCAACGTCCAACGTTCATCATGGCATCATAATAATAAATTCAGCTTGAAGATTCTTGTTCACAAAAAGAAAAAAAAAAAAAAGATGTTCCATCGTTCCATGTACCTCGTTAATCAAATAAATTGAGTGACAGTGCAAATGCAGACAAAAAGCGAATGAATGCATTGCATATTGTTCCTTTGGAACATCATCATCAACATCGTCGCTAGCTCGCGCTGTCTACATTTTTTTTTGTTGCTTTACAACACATTCTATTGGAATGGAATGATGTAGTTCTCGTGTGCGAGAACGAATATAAATACAATGACGACGATGAATGGCTGTTGGACGTCTCAACGGCACCACCAACCGCATTATCAATCTAATTACTGTAATTTTGCATAATTCCACTCAAGTTATCGGGAACAACTGATGCAAAACAGTAACGTAAATGTTTTTTTGTTCTTTTTACGTCGCATAGACAATAATCAAGGTTCTTGTCTAAGCGTTGATGTTTTCCTTTTTTTAATCTCGTTATCAGCTACTTAGGTTTTGATGAGAGAATAGAGTATCACTTACAGTAGGGCTGTGCAATCTTTTTGTACAAATGTGCAGGTGCAGGCTACGATTCGAAGAATGGTTCTCACCATATGTTTGACAAATTATATAGTATTATTTTGTTAGTCGTCCGGAAACTGTTTCGGAACGATTCTGAATTCGGTCACTTGGCACAAGATGGCAGTTCTTGTTCTGAAAAGAACAAAAAATTGATTCAAACAGAATCACGCATATGTGCACACATTGCACATATACGTACTCGCCGCCATGTTCACAAATAAAGAAAATAAAAAGTGTCATGTCATCTGCAATTCCGGATTACTTACTTACTTAAGGTGGCGCTACAGTCCGTTGTGGACTTGGGCCTCAATCAACAGTCTCCGCCAGCCCGCTCGGTCTCCAGTTTTGCACTCCAAGTTGATTGAGGTCCTCTTCCACTTGAGTGCGCCACCTGACTCGCGGTCTTCCTCTCCTCCTACGTCCCTCGGGAATAGTATCGAAGGCTTTCCGGGCTGGAGCATTAGTGTCCATCCGCTCTAAATGACGAGCCATCTGAGTCTCTGGACCTTGACCCTTCTGGCTAGGTCCATGTCGTTGTACAACCCGTAAAGTTCGCTGTTGTATCTTCTTCGCCATTCCCCTTCAATGCACACGGGGCCAAAGATGACCCGAAGAACTTTCCTCTCAAAACAGCCTAAGGCACTTTCATCCGATTTTGTCAAGGTCCATGCTTCTGCACCATACAGCAGGACTGGGATGATGAGTGTGTTGTACAATTTTACCTTAGTTGCTCGAGAGAGGGCTTTTCCACTCAATTACTTTCTTAGCCCAAGGAAACAGCGATTAGCAAGAGTTATTCTTCGTCTGATCTCGGCGCTGGTGTTATTGCCCGTGTTTATAGCGGAGCCTAGGTAGACAAACTCCTCTACTACCTCGAAGTTGTATGCGTCTATTGTGACGTTCTGTCCGAGCCGTCGGTGTTGGTGTCCTTCTCGAAGACAGCATATACTTCGTTTTTCCCTCATTTACCGCTAAACCCATTTTTGCCGCTTCTGTCTCAATTCTCACAAAGGCGCCATTGACATCACGCTGTGTTCTTCCCATTATATCAATATCATCGGCGTACGCGAGAAGTTGAACAAATTTTTGGAAGATAGTGCCTCTGGTGTTGACGGTGGAGTTCTGCACTATCTTCTCAAGAACGATGTTAAAGAAATCACACGACAGTGCATCGCCTTGTCTGAATCCTTTTTTGACGTCGAAAGATTCCGTAAGCTCGTTGCCAACCTTGATGGAGCAGCGTGAGTTCTATATCGTCATTTTGCACAAGCAAACGAGCTTGGCAGGGATGCCAAAACTAGACATAGCTTTGTACAGTTCGTCTCTGTAGATGCTGTCATACGCGGCCTTAAAATCGATGAAAAGGTGGTGGGTATCGATTTGGAGTTCATAGGTCTTTTCCAGGATCTGCCGCAACGTGAAAATTTGGTCGATGGTTGACTTTCCTGGCCTGAAGCCACATTGATAAGGACCAATCAGAATGATGACGAAAAGCTTAACTTATTACGGTAGATAGGATCTTGTAGGCGATGTTAAGTAGACTTATTCCTCTGTAGTTGGCGCAGTTTAGAGGATCTCCCTTTTTCAGGATTGGGCAAACAATGCTGAGGTTCCATTCATCAGGCATGCATTCCTGACTACTTACAGATGATTTGGTGCATGCTCCTATCTAGCACGTCGCCTGCTGCTTTGAACAACTCAGCAGCTAGCCATCTGCTCCAGCGGCTTTGTTGGATTTCAGCCGTGATATTGCGGTTTTCACTTCTTCTAGGTCGGGTTCACGGAATTGTTGGCTATCATCGTGTCCGATGAAAGGCTCCTGTCTGACGGCGGTGTTTTGTTCGTCGTCGCCGTTATACAGTCTACAGAAGTGGTCTTTCCAAATCCCAAGCATTGACTGCGATTCTACTATGATATTCCCTTGTTCGATTCGACTTAGAGAGAGTTTTACCCACTGGACTCCTTTTCAAAATTTAAAAAATACGAAATGATTGAGTCTCATTGGAAACTTTGTGTCACAAGTCAAACACTTACTGACCGACTATCTTTTATTTTAGCACAGTGATACAAAATTATGTTGTAATGCAAAAAGATTGGGAAACCCTGACAGTCAAATTGACACAATTCAATTAAAATCCTCCCGACCGACATCACAGTCAGCAGTCATGTATTGTTGTTGGTCTTGCACTTTCAAAACCATCAACATCAAGATTGTTATTTCTTATGCTAAATGAGTCTTATTAACTTACTTGTCTTAACATTCATGTTTTCTTGTTTCCTTTTCTGTTTCTGTTTTATTTGTAGCATGCCGACTGTTAAGTTGTCCGTCGTGCTATGTTTAAGTCGGATATTTGCCATTGAAGCAGTCTCGAGTTTCCGACAGTTTTTTGGCAGCTAAAGTGTGACTCAATTTGTGGACACATAATTCGTTTTTGAGAACATATTAACTACCGACGAGGGTGAAGTTATTAAATTGTAAAGAAAAACCACAAAAGGAAGAGGAAGGAAATAGAGTGATAAGAGGATTTCTGCAAATTAAGCAAAGCACCCAATTTTTGTCGCTTTCCTTTTGGAATTTTGTTTGTTAAATTTTTACATTTGTTTGCGGTTTCTTTGATGAAAAGTAAAATCGTTGTGAGTATTTAAAACGTGAGGTCATCAATTTCTGCAGACGGAATTTTATAAGAAATTTGTACATAAACATTTTTACATGCTTTCTTTTCTTTTAATGGGGAAAAAAAAAAACAAAACAAAAACAGATAAATACATCGACCTTAAAACAACTGTAAAAGGAAATCCCAACAAATGAAAGTTACAGCCGTAAATTGATTGCATGCGAGTAAATTACTTTGTATTTTTGTCTGTAAGACAAGATTTTCGATTGAAGAGTTAATTATGAATTTCGGACAAGCAATGCTTTGAAAATTCAATTTTTAACAACGAAAAGGTTGATCGGATAATTTTCTCAAAATATTATTTTTACAAATTCACAGCGAGTCTCACGAACAAGCTCTGGCGACTGCAAAAGCACCGATCGAGGTGCTTTGGTGGCTTAGTGGTTATGTAAGTCGAGCAGTAACAAGGAGGCTTGAGTTCGAAAGCTTACTTACTTCATAAGGTGGCGTTACTGTCCGTTGTGGACTTGGGCCTCAATCAACAGTCTCCGCCAGCTAGCTCGGTCCATAACTAGTTGTTTCCAGTTTTGCACTTGATTGAGGTCCTCTTCCACTTGAGTGCGCCACCTGAGTCACGGTCTTCCTCTCCTTCTACGTCCCTCGGGAATAGTGTGGAAGGCTTTCTGCCGGAGCATTGCTGTCCATCCGCTCTAAATGATCGAGCCACCTGAGTCTGAGTTTATAGCGGAGCCTAGGTAGACAAACTCCTCCACTACCTCGAAGTTGTATCCGTCTATTGTGACGTTCTGTCCAAGCCGTGCGTCGGTGTTGGGTGTCCTTCCTCGAAGACAGCATATACTTCGTTTTTCCCTCATTTACCGCTAAACCCATTTTTGCCACTTCTGTCTCAATTCTCACAAAGGCGACATTGACATTACGCTGTGTTGGAGATCTGCACTATCTGCTCAAGAACGATGTCTTGTCTGAATCCTTTTTTGACCTCGAAAGATTCCGTAAGCTCCTTGCCAACCTTGATGGAGCAGCGTGAGTTCTCCATCGTCATTTTGCACAAACGAACGAGTTTGGCAGAGATGCTAAAACTAGACATAGCTTTGTACAGTTCGTTTCTGTAGATGCTGTCATACGCGGCGATAAATTGATGAAAATGTGGTGGGTATCCATTTGGAGTTCATAGGTCTTTTCCAGGATCTGCCGCAACGTGAAAATTTGGTCGATGGTTGACTTTCCTGGTCTGAAGCCACAAGGCTTCAGACGCTCACATATTACGGCATAGATTATCTTATAGGCGATGTTCAGTAGACTTATTCCTCTGTAGTTGGTGCAGTTTAGAGGATCTCCCTTTTTCAGGATTGGGCAAACAATGCTGAGGTTCCATTCATCAGGCATGCATTCCTCTGACCATATCTTACAGATGATTTGGTGCATGCTCGTCAGAGTTCGAAACCTACTCGTGCATTAAGTGTATTTATTTCACTTTTAATGGGTACTGATTCTTGCGAGGAACTGAAAAGGTACGTCCCCTCCCCTCACACTATTGTAAGCAATCAACTAAAGCTTCCTAAAGCTTCAGACCACACCATTTCATTTTTCGTCTACGGCAGATTTTTAACTTCAAATCGACATCTCAAACCACTTTATGGATTTGAATGCTTACTTAAAGGTGCGGTACAGTTGGACCAGCGCAGCGCCTCATCCAACAATCGACTCCAACCAGCTCGGTGCCTAGCTAACTATCTCGCAGTTACGCACGCCAAGTTGGTTGAGTTTGCGACGTCCTTCCGCATCGTATTGAAAGAGTCTACGGGCTCCACGGAGCTTTATTTTCCATTCGCTCTACATGACCCAACCATCTAAGTCACTAGACCAGGATCTTAACTTTTCTGGTTTGGTCAGTCTCGCTGAACAGCTCGTACAGTTCTTGGTTGAGTCTTCGTCTCCATTCTCCATTTTATGCAGACGGGACCAACACGCTCGAAGATTTTTTTCTCTCAAAGTAGCCCAAAGCATTAACATCCAATTCTGCCAATGACGACCATACATGAGGACCGGGATAACACTTTAGTTGCTCGAGAAAGGACTTAACTACTTAATTGTCTTCTAAGTCCACAGAAGCAACAATTGGCAAGTTATTCTTCTTTGATTTCAGCCCTGGATGTCATTGTCTGAGCTTATAGTGGATCCTTGGCAAACAAAGTCGATAACTCCTTCAACTTTCAAGCGCCCATTTCTTGGACAAAACTTCAATCAAGACCGCATTTACTCTTAGATAGTGAATGACTTTGTCTTTTGTCATAAATATAGACAACGATATCAGTGATTAAATCAAGCGGATAACCTTCTTGCCAATCATTACTTCTCTAGATTGAGAATTCATTTGCGATGACTTCTTTCAAGAAGTGTTCTAAGGTTCCTACTAATCATTCCGGTCTAGCTTGTAGGAACTCGTATCCATGCCGTTAGTGTGAGCTTCTGACCTCTCGGCAATTTCAAAGATGTACAGGAACTAAAAACAGCATAATTATTGATCACATTCTTGATGTCTCGAAGTGTTTATTATTTTTGATAGCACCTCAAAAATGTAAACAGCTCCAAAAATTTGAGATTCCCTGCCATCCATTCACCCACCAACATAAAAGCAAACAAAAACAAATTCTCTTTCAATCGAAATTCTTTGGTTGACTTATAAGAATTCCAAATAAGTCAGCCCACTAAATGAGTAACCTAGGAAGCATAAACAATACCGAATATGTGCCAATGCTATCACTTTCGTTGTAAAAAAAAAAAACCATCAGCTTCCTAATTGGGTTGTCAAGGAGGCACGAGAGGGTGTGTAATTGTAATACCTTTTTCGTATTACATTCATTCACTTTCGTTCTCCCTCTCTCTCTCTTGCTTTCTCGTTCAAGCTGTAGCAGGGGGTGCTGGGGTTGGGGATCAATTGAGTTTGCTCTCGAATGGAAGTTCCCCAACAACTGTGATTTTCGATAAGATCACTTCGAGTGTGAACAAAAAAAAAAACACAAAAATTCACCGGATGCATGTGTGCTATTTTGAAATTTTTTTTGTTCTCTCCACTTATTCTATTGTTTGCTAATTTTTTTTTTTTTAATTCTGTTTTCAAGTTCACAGTGCTTCTCCAAACAACGACGAAAAACTTTCTCATAGCTTGAACATGCTCAAATGTATCATGTTCAGCCGTGCGACTGTGCCGTCGCTTAAGCTCGAATATCTCGCTGGTCTACGTGCACAAATGCGTTCGGAGTTTTATGTCAAAAGTAAATAAAAAAATGTACACTTTTTTTTATTATTATTTTTGCAAAACTTTTCATCTCTTTTCCGCTGGAGTGTTGATTTCGATGGGTGAATAAATTTCTTGTTAATGAGATTAATTTAAATATAGCGAGACGTAAATATCGATAGAGCTTCTGAATGAATGGGTGTCGTATGTGAAAAAAAAAAAAAACATAAAAGAGGGGCGTAAAAGTACAAAAACAACAACAACAGCAGTACGAACGAACTTGAACTGACTCATCAAAGGGGTTTCTTCTTGTTCCAGCTGTGTCAACTTGTCGAGTAGCCGTCATTGTCATCGTCGTAGCTTCGTCGTCTTCTAAAGATTGTGATAATATATGAATAACGGTGTTTTTGTCTCTAGAACTCTGCTAAATGGGAATTTAATGAATGTGAGTTCTTAAAATATGCGATGATTAATCACCCAGCATTAATTTTCCAACATTCTATTGTTTGTTCAAATTGAGATTACAAAAATTACAACAAAAATAAATTGAAGGTATTGGTTACAAGTACAAGTAAACAGATAATAAAGCAATATTTGCGCGAGGGTTGGTAATCGCAAGAATTTGCATGATCGCTTATGAAATGGCTTGTGGGCTGGTCAAAAGTCATACACCTTTTTGGGAATTCGAGAGTGGTAAATCGCTATATAAACAAGCGTGGTCTGATAAGTAGGTACTTGGCTTACGAAAAATTATGTTTTTTGGAGGTTAACTACGAGGCCTTCGTGACGGCCATGAACTCTTATTCGACCTTCCGGGCGAGTTGCTTATTCAAAAAAAAATAAAACGTAATCGCACGGAGAATGTGGTAGACCACCGAGCAGTAGCCCAATTTGACCAATTTGGCTCTGGTGATGGTGGAGATGTGAAACGATGCGTTATAATTATGCAGGAGCAGTTTTTCCTTCGTCAAGTAGATCCGTTTATTTCTCAATTCGGCGCAATAACTTGTTTTGGGCTGCTCCAAGTAGTCGATGTGGATCACACCTTGTGAATCCATCAGAGCATATTTGCCGGCAGATGTTCGCTGATTCGACTGTTCCTTGGACTATGGTGTGTAGCAGTGGACCCATGTTTCGTCGATTGTCATAAAACTCTTTCGTATTGCGCTTAGACAGCTTCAAACTCTGCTCTGAAGTGGTCTCAGGATGCGCTTGTTTTGCAGAGCGCCTAAGCTGCCGTGAAGTGAGTATCACAAAGAAGCAGGGCGTTCTTGGTCTGAAGTCACCCTATTGAGGACCTATGTTACTGTTTACGAATATTCTTCCCGCATTCAAAAAGTGCTGCAGTGGATCGTTTTTTTTTTTTAACGTAACGATACTGAGGTTCTTTTCCTCGGACATTCTACTTTCAAACCAAATCTTGCAGATGAGCTAGTACATACTTTTAACCAGATCATCTCCTTACTTACTTTCTCACCTTCTCAAGCACGAATGTTAAATAAATCGCATGACATCGACTTGTCTGAATCCTTTTTTACATCGAAAGATTCCTGAACTAACTTTGATGGCGCAGCGTGCGTACTACATCGTCATTTTGCACAAGCGAACGAAATTGGCAGGGATGCCAAAATTAGATATAGCTTTATACAGGTCGGTAGTGTCCATAGCTTAGTGGTTAGGTGCGTTGGCTGCTAAGCAGAACGTCGTGGGTTCGAGTCCTACTCGTGCCCATAGTTTTTATTTCATCTTTCACGGACACTGTCTCTTGCGAAGAACTGACAAAGCTTCCAAGAGTATCATCTGTCTTGATAAAGTGCTTCTCAACTTTGCCGTTCGGAGTCGGCGTTAAATTGTAGGTCCCCTCAACCCTTCACACGCACTTAGGCCTTGGCTCTTCAAGAGCTGTCGCGCCACTCTATATATTTATACAGTTCGCCTCTGAAGCTGTTATATGCGGCCTTAAAATCGATAAAAACTTGGTGGGTGTCGAATTGGAGTATCTACCTTCCTTAGAATCGGACATACAATGGTGAGGCTTGCATTCTACGGATCATACCTTACAGGTGTTTGGTGCATGCTACTATCTAGATCGTCGCCTGCTGTTTTGAACAGCTCGGCAGCTAGACCATTATTTTCTCTAAAGCGAATTCGTTGGATTTCAGTCATGATATTGCCGTTTTCACTTCTTTTGAGTCGGGTTCACGGAATTGTTGGCTATCATCGTGTCCGATGAATGGCTCCTGCCTGACAGCGGGATTTTCTTCGTTTTCGCCGTTATACAGTCTTTCCAAATCCCCAGCCTCGACTGCGATTCTACTATGATGTTTCTTTGTTTATTTCTGCAGGCATCGGTTTATGCTCGATGAACTTGAGGCAGCTGTTTTACCCTCCGATAAAACTTGAACTTCATTCCTACTGTTGGCTCTCTCAACATTCTTGATCTGACTCTTCTCATGCTCCCCCTTTTTTCTCCTGAGAAGCCGGCGTTCATCTCTCCTCTTAGAACTCCTCGTAGAACTCACGAGAAGCTCTTGTCATTCTATGCAGCGCAGCTCTTAATGCCTCATGCTTGGCTGCATGGGCCTGTCTACATTCTTCGTGAAACCAGGGGCTTCGCCTTGGTGGCAGTGTGAAACCTAGCACATTAGAGACGGCATCTCTAACTGCTTTCTGACAATGCTGCTACTGGTCTTCGATACTTGATGTTGGCGACATAGGACTTCTGAAGAGGTTACTTGACACCCGATCAGAGAAGGATCTGGCGATCTCTTACGACTGTAGCCGTCCGACGTCGAATTCTTTTCCAGCATTTCCTTGTTTTAGCCGTTGTCAGGATATTCGTAGCACTACTTTGCCTACGACGACGAGGTATTAGTCCTAGTCGATGTTGACTCCTCGGTAAGTTTGAATGCTGGTCATGCGCCTTCCATCATCGATCGCAATGTATCAATCATGTTCCTTTATGGATGTTGAGATGTGAGAACCATGTACTTGCTACCACAACATTTCGCCCGCAACAAAATCGATCAGCCTGCAACCGTTGTCGAAAGTGGTGTCGTGCAGACTGTGTTTTCCAACTGTTCCACCAAAGATTTCTTCTCTGCATTGAAGCTCCATGACTTTTAATGTTATAGCTAGGACATTGCTCATATGTTTTTTCGACGAGCTCAAAGAACTCGTCTATGCTGTCGTCTTTTTTCTCTTCTGTGGGGGCATGCGCGCATATTAGTCTATTGTTGCCGAATTCAGCCTTGATTTGGATCGTCGTGATGCGTTCGCTCACACATTTGAAGCTCAAGATTTTTAGTCTGCTTCCCACGACGAATCCGCATCCAAAGAGCCGCTGTTGTTGTTCTCGGTAGCAATTACCATAGTAGATGTCGCAGTTTTTCATCCTCCTTTTGTACGGTCCATGCCATTGCATTTGTAGCAATCGAGAGTCTCCGCTAATTGTTGGGCAGCACGCGGTCTATTAAGGAACCTAACATTTCACGTGCATATCCGAAATTCGTTGTCCTTAAAAACATTTGCTTGGGTCGTCATCATGCCTGACAGCTGGATTCTGTTGGTCGTCGCCGTTATACAGCCCACAGAAGTGGTCTTACCAAATCATCAGCATAGACTGCAATTCTACTACGATGTCCCTCTCTAACCTTCAGATAGACTCTAAAAATATGCAACTGTCTTACTGAGACTTGAGTTTGATAGTGTCGTTGTAACCTAGAGCTTTAAGCAAAAAAATTGATCTGTGATCCCTTTTACTATTCAATCTGAACTCAAGCAACTTCACACGTACCAAAAGTAACGAAAAACCTTCACAAGGCTCACTAAACAATCAATTCTATTGCAAACTGACGGAACAAAACTCTAACCTTACAAATAAATAAGAAAACAATTGAAGGTTCCACAATGCCGAGCAAATAGTTTGTAACTTGATTCACTTATCTTGAAATTAAGATTAAAATGAAGTTCGTATATAATTGACTTCAGCTGCATCTACAAAAGCGCACGTATCTCCCCTGCGCCAAAACCTAATCTCAGAAAAATTCTGGCCTAATACACTATATGGAATTCAAGTAGCCATATTATGCATCTGCTGCGGTACAAATCTCATTTTCCATTTTTTCATCTCGCCTCGTGAGTCTATACCGCTGCAGCTTGGCCTTTTGTTGGTTTTGCTTCTCCTATGAACATTGAACAACATGCTCGTTGCAAGTGGAAATAGATCTGGCAACAGACGACGACCGACGGCGACGGTGGACTATGACAACAATGTTCTATTCATTCAGAATTCAATTTTCTACTATGATTTCATAGACACAAGTTTTTTTTTGTAACAATTTTCATGTTTAATTAACTTGAACAAATAAGGTGGTTTATGGTGTTCCTCATTGAAACGATCCCGCTTGCCGCCAGCCACCACCACCGCCACTGCTGCTGTACCGATTAGAAGGCAGGGTGGTGGTGTAGCGAATGATGATGATGATGGAGGAACCACCCTACTTCTCATTCTCATTGCGAGAGTTAACCCCATGA
Organism: Sphaerophoria rueppellii; assembly: GCA_920937365.1. NCBI lineage: Eukaryota > Metazoa > Arthropoda > Insecta > Diptera > Syrphidae > Sphaerophoria > Sphaerophoria rueppellii. Next base: position 113,280,209 of record CAKKXW010000001.1, read on the forward strand.
CTTTTCGCCGTCGTCGTAGTCGTCGTTGTCTCCAAATTGATGAATTGGGGACTGTCATTGAGGCTATATTTGCTGTGGAACGATCGGGCGAAGCGACGGACGGACGGCCCATTCATTCATACATTCATTGAACAGAAAAATATACAAACAACAAAAACAAAGGCAAAGCGAAAGCAATATAAATTGAAAGCTCTTAATTTTGTGTAACACACTTAGCTTAGTCATTCACGGGTGTATTCGGAATTCTACATTGTTAGAGGCAGGAAGCGAAAGGTCATCGTTTAATATTTATGGGAGCACAATGCAGTGCATGGAATTTGTATGCATTTTTTTTCTGGTTTAAGGAATCACCCTTAAGTCAACCTTTAGTCGAAGGAGACATTGGGTGGACCTTCAAAGCTTCGGCACATTCCTCAATAAAATAAATAATGAATGCGTACTGCAAATTATCTCAAAACCTCACCCAATGCCAATGAGTCACCTCACAGAGGCGTAGATTGCAAAATAGGTCAACCAACATCCTCACATTTACCACGAAATGTCTCTCGCAAAACTGCATGTTGCGTCATGCGAGATTTGATCTTCTAATTAGCTCCAAGACTTTCTCAGATTCAACAAAATTTTGCCAAAAATTGTAATCATCATTAATTTCCATTTCCTTCACCTTTCATCTTATTTCTCGAAGTAGAACGGAGGTCAAGACAACCAAAAATCATTGAAGAGAAAAAACAATGACCTCATTTCGACTTCTGTTTACAAAACATTAAAACATCTTCAAAGCGTTAGGTAATCGATGAGTTCAGCAATTAACTTTGACCATAATCGTTTGCGATTAGACAGTAAAAAGTGACGAAACAAACAGTCTTTCTCCGGAACTCAGTCGTCGATCATTCGAGCAATAAAAAAAAAAAAAATCGAGTTGGGGTTGAAATTGAAGAAAACAGGCTTGCATCTGCCGGTACACCGGTTTCAATCGAGCGTCTCTGAAACAACACAAACACGAAGCCAAACTGAAAAGGAAGACAAGTTACCTACGCTGCTGCTGTCGACGACGATCTACAACACCTACCTCGCACCATCAGCCGCGACCACGAAAAAACGGCCAAAGAATTATTCATCCGTGAATCTTAACAATTCCCAGCCACACCACCGATACCACTTCTCGCAAATCATAATTTCGAGTTCCCAAGGCTCCCAAGACTAATTAAAAAATAAGGCTCACTGAAATTTCTCTGCAATTGGCTATTAATGCGACTAGAGGTAAATTCGATTTAAAATACCCAACAAAATGCGCGAATTGTAGCCAACACCAAACCAACTGAGGAGTCAATTTATTTGGAAAATTAAACCACTTTTCAAGCCAAAAAGGGCAAGTAGAACGTTTAATTTGAAATCGAAGGAAGGAACAAGTTTTTTTCCTTAACAAAAATCGTTAAAAAAAATACATATAGAAAAAATGAAGAAAAAAAGACGCACCCAAAAGCAGCAGTTTCACCTCGGAGGCAGCTCGCTCGCCTTCGGCTCGTAGCGCCCGATCGATTTTCTTCGATCGCTCGATTGCTTCCTTATCTCTAGCTGTACTCACTGCACAACCCATGTTTTTGGAATTATTTTTTCTTTTTTATTTCACTTGTTCCCAAATCTGGAACACTTTTTGCTTTTTAAATATTTCAAAGCGAACGCAAACACCTTTTCGCTTTTTTTTTTTGATTAATTTTTTATTTTTTCTTCAACACTTGTTGCACCTTTGAATTTCACTAATTTGGTGGATTTTTTCACTGTGAGAACTTAATCCGAATAAATTAAATTGGTTTCCCACTGACTAAAGTGATTTCTTTTTTTTGTTAAATTAAAAAACAAGGGAAATTATAATTTAAAAGAAAAAAACTTAAAATTCTCGCACGAAATTGAAAATGTGATTCACTTTTCTTCCTTCATGGGCACAGCATCACAAAAAAACTAAACAATGGTATTTTAACGAAGAACGAAGAAACTCACAGTTGAATTGAACGAAGAAATTTCAGTGTGAAGTTGGTTGTGGTTAGAATTGAAGCTTAGCGAAGTGCGTCCAGTGGTGGATGACTGTTGAATGCGATCAACGAAGGTCGGCTGTATTCAGTTTTAAGGCCGTGTGTGAATTGCGTTAAAATTGTGTTTTAAAACTTGACGTTTGGTTAGAAATGAGAACAAATTTAGCGATTTGCTGTGTGAATTGGGTTAAAAGGTGGGAACATGCTATAAATGCGTATTAGAGAAAGAAGGATTATCAAAAATGCAGACATCTTCAATTACTACAAGCAATTACTTTTGTCATACACCGCCTTAAGGCTGAACTATAATAAAAGTTTGCTCACGCAAGCTCGCTTGAGTGAACCAGCGAATACACACGAACCCTATGAGAAAACCATAATGTACTTAGGCCGTGTCCGAATTGGGTTAAAAGTGGTTAAAACTTGACGTTGGTTAAATTTTGACATTTCGCATTGAATGAAATGCGTTAAAAATTAGACTAGCTGTGGAGCAGGTTAAAATATGACAGTAGTGGTTAAAAATTCATCCATTTTTAACCACAATTCATCGAATTCGGACACGGCCTTAGGCTGTGTGCGAATTGGATGAATTGTTGTCAAATTTAACCAAATGTCAAGTTTTAACGTATTTTTAACCCAATTCGCACACGCCCTTAAACTACGTTAGTTAAATTTTCGTTCAACTTGTACTAGTGCGGTTGCATTCGTTCGTTGCTTAAATGAATTTTATGGGATTTTACATTGAGCCAAGAAATTGATTCTTCACGGATCTGTGGCAATTTTTTTCCCCTTAAATGAATTACATTGGAAAAAGTATTGAATTTTTTACTTGAAGAATTGATTTCTCTAAAATCTCTTTTTGGAGACAGATTTACACATATTCTCACACGTATTTTAACACATACAACGAGATATTTTTTAATATTCAAAACGAATGGAGTTTGTTGCAAGATTTGTTTAAAAATTATTTTGCCGAATATAAATTTATGAATTGTGTTTAAATTCAATTTATTAAACATTTTAAATTTAAGAATATTCAATCATAAATCTGTTTTGATACCTTTCACCCACACATTCAAAAAGAGATTGCTACTTTGGCTTAACAAATTACATTGAACCCAAAAAACATTGAATTTTAGTAGCGATTCGTGGTGGTTGAATGTAAAATCCCATTACAATTTGAAGAAGAAAAGGACAAATCTATCTTTGCTTACTTAAGGGCATTTTCGTCCGGTTTTTTGACATTAGCTTAAATTCACTTAAGCAATTATAGTTGGGCCCTTAGAGTCGATTAAGAAGGGACCATAATTTTAAATCAAAGGTTTTACTACCAGAACGGCTTATGGAACTCCCACAAAAAAAGAAACAAGTTCCGAAAAACGAACAAGCCTCTTAAAAGACAGCTGGAGATGCTCATTGAAATCATACTCGTTCGATAGAGAGGGAAAATCAAAATGCAGAACACCTTGATAAATCAAGAGTGTAGGAAATAGGAGAAAACAAGATCAAGATTTTCATCTTTTTTTATAGCATGTTATTCTAAATTTGAGGTTCCTATAACTTGTACAGTTCAGGCCAGCAGTGAATCTCATTTTCTCACTTGAATGTACAAAAATCAATGAAAAGGCGGGAAAAAAGCGAAAAGTAACAAGAGAAGAGAGCTAAAATTTAATTAGTACACGAAATTAACGCAGTAAATATGGAGGAATTCTCATTGGACTGACTATACTTTTAATGATGTCACCTTGCTATAAAAAATTATGGTTATTAAAAAGGAGTAGGTACAATGAACTCTTTCATAATTGACGTTTATCTGCCCGCCTTACTTTTCTTGAAATTTGTAAATCAAGATATTGCAGAATCATGTAAATTCGCCATTAGGATGACACTGACAGCTGTTTCCGGTTAGAAATCATAAGAGAAAGTCAGTATCATTTCGATGCAGAGCAACAGGACTGGCTGAAGACAATAATAACATATCGAAATATTGAAAATAGAAGTGACTGCTGTGCAGCCAACACATTTTATGGGACGAAAATAAAATGAAGTAAGACATCCAGCCTCCAATATGTCTGGAAGGCAACTTTGTTTGTAAAGTTCGCGCAGATTAAAATATAATAGCTTTACTTCGAGCCTCACTAATGGTCATTCGATTCACTTTCGTTTCGCAGTTTGAATCATTTTTCCTGATTAAGCTGGTTTACCGACTAGGGAGTCGGGAGTGTAGCCTACACGTGTGACGTGTGGGCTACAAAGGGACTGACGTAACTTTCCATAAAAACGTCAGACTGTTACCCGAGACGAAACCATTGACACAACTGTAGGAACTGCAACCTGATATAAAATTATGTGTGCCGTGATGATAATTGGGGAACCAAACTCAACCAAAACATGTGCATCCCATCAGTTAAGGTTATGGTTTAACTTAAGTTCCTATAATTTGTTCGTATTCTCTGTCAATCAAATATTGCAAGAAGTATAATGAGATGGCACAATTAATGGCGTTTTTAATTGGCAATCTGGAATCTAAAAAGAAGCATTCTGGTTTTAAAATCAGAAGGGAATTCTCTTCTTTTCAGAATTAGAACTGTCACTTTTGCCCAATTGAACGCTTTCAGAATGCTTTTTTTCACTTCCAGATTGCCAATTAAAAACGCCATAATACTGTGGTAAATGATAAATGGTTGACGTAAAGCTAATTCTTTTGAAATATACTATAAAAAGAGTTCTGTCAAATATATATGAACGTTATTCTATTTATCATGTTAACTCTTTATGGCAAGCTAATGACGTATCAAATCTAAGGCCTTTATTAGTTATTTTATTCAAAAGTCAGTTTATAAATTTATCCACAATCAAGTATGTTCGAAGAAAGTGTTATTCACCTTATTTCCACCTATACCACATTCTACATTTTATCGTGAAAATAGAATCAACAAAATGTTTAATGATTCACACACTCGGATGTCCTAAATTAAGAAACAGATTCAAATGAACAAACTGCAATTTATCATTTTAAATTGTGTAAATATTTACATTATCACATAAAAATTATGATAATACCATGCAAAAGGAGTAAAAGATGCTTCTCCTTAGCAGAGTCGATCGCTTCCCATCCCAATTCAAAAGCACAACCACCGGAAGAATGTGCGCCTATCTATACAACGATATTTTCACAACGCGATCTTGTGATCATTAAAATCTACCTACAACAACTGCAGGCGAAAATGTGCTGTTTAAATTCCAAAATCAATATGTGATCTCAAAATCTCAATTCAATATAAATACAATAGAATTTCTACCTCTCGACTGAGCTCTATCCTCTTTGCTTTATCAGAGATCATGAGATCTCACCATTTGGCAAAGTATCGGTTCGATCAGCTACAACGTGTGATCACTTAAATTAGCTGCGGGTGATATGTCTGTTCTGTTCGGGTGTGTGTTTATTGTTTTAAGAAGATTCTTTTTTATGCTTTTGTCTTCTTGAACTCGCGGGACTGTCTGGTAATAGATGCTCCAAGTGTAAATAAACATTTTTGAAGCATAGAGCAATAAAGGGTATTACCGATCGATGGCGATGGGCTGTATTTTGCCCTTTGACGTAACGGCAACAATCGCTGACAGAAGAGATATCAGGGTGTATTGTTCTTCCTCCGCCCATATGGTGCTGAGATCTAACAACTGGTGATCCGGTTATTTTTGTAAGCTATCACGATTTAATTAAATACAGAGGAGGGCAAGTTTACGTTTTTGATAATTGCTGGCCATGAAAAATTTGTACAATATCTAACTAATCTGAACTGTCAAAAATCATCAGATCAGATCATCATCAATTTCCGTCAAATCAATTTTCCAAATTGCCTTCCCTTCTGCTCCTTGAATATGAAACAGAAGAAAACAAATTAGAAAACCCATAAATTACTCTAAAAAACCCACACGACATTAACTGTACTTGGCGCCAAGCAAACGTCATTTTTCAAAAATATGTCAAAATACCAAACCCACAAAAATATCAAAGACAAAACACTTGTCTCGTTCAGCCAATAACGACATCACGCATTGTGTTCAATTGGGCGCTTAACTATCCGAAATTTGACACAGCACAGAAACGAAATACATACCTGTAACATGACACCCATAATATGTCACAAAGATCGCACATGGAGGGTGATCAGGCTTGTGAGTTATCCTTTTTTACTTTCAACTCGAGGTGCATGTCCAAACCACTTGAACACTTGTAAAATAGAGGAATACATATTGATGATTAATTTTTGACTGATGACAAATGATTTGAGGCTATCATCTCAATTTTCAGGGAGTAGCCAAAACGCACAATTAAAAAATGTCCTAATGACATACAAAATGACGTTTGGATGTCTCCTGAAAGTCGGATTGTCTCTTAGTGCACTATCAATCAACTCTTTTTTTAGTAAAACAAAATCTAGGCCGAGACAGACTTCAGTGAAATCCCTCATCCATCATCAACAAACCAAAAAGAGAACAAAATTAAATTCACCGTTATCCATTCAGCACTTTAGGTTGTCAATAAAAAAAAACTGTTTATTGATTGGTGCCTTGAAGTCGTTTTTCTCTGGAAGCACATGTTTTCAATTCTAGGAAATGATACGTCGCCGATACGTTTTTTTTCCATGATTCCTCAATGTCGAAACTCTTTCAACATCAGTGAAGCGATTTTTCAACAAGTTGTCGTTCTTCGTGTGAACATTTATACGGAACTTCGTTCTAGAATTCAAATTGAGCTAAATTTAATGAAACGCTGATCGATTAAATCCCGTTGCACGAAACTCTTTATTCCAGTCTTCAGACTTTAAAGTTATAAACAAAAAAAATGAAAGATAAACTTAACAGGTAACCTGTCGTTGATCATCAATCATGAGTGATAGTTTTTATTCATCAAAAAGTTAAATGTAAACACCTTGCAAGTTAGTTCTGTCAACTAGCAAGTTTTTGAGGGAACATGCACTTTGCTTGTCACCAAACAGAAAAGCTCCAACTTAACAGCCTTCTGCATTATTTTCTATGCTTTCACAAGACTATAATCTAGATATCAGAATATTTAACGGTAATCAATTGAGTGTTTCCACTTGAATTGAGAGCTTTCCGTGTGACATTTAAAATCGTAGGTGTGTTTGATGCTCGTATTAAAATGAAAACAAAATGGAACACTTTAACGAAGTCAGATGTCTGGAATACTGGAAATAGTGCGTTCTGCATAAAACTCTCAATATAAATCGAGTAGAATTTGCTTCGATCTAAACCTGATGAGGTTAAATTTTGTATGGAAAATCTGGGATTAAGGTGGGACTACAGTCCGTTGTGGACTTGGGCCTCAATCAACAGTCCCCGCCAGCCCGCTCTGTCCTTAGCTAGCTGTCTCAAGTTTTGCACTCCAAGTTGATTGAGGTCCTTTTCTACTTGAGTGCGCCACCTGGTCACGGTCTCCTTTCCCCCTATGTCCCTCGGGAATAGTGTCAAAGGCTTTCCGGACCGGAGCATTGGTGTCCATCCGCTCTAAATGGCTCATCTGAGTCTCTGGACCTTGACCCTTCTGGCGGAGCCTAGGAAGACAAACTCCTCTACTACCTCGAAGTTATATGTGTCTATTGTGACGTTCTGCCCGAGCCGTCGGTGTAGGGTGTCCTTCCTCGAAGACCACTAAAACCCATTTTTGCCGCTTCTGTCTCAATTCTCACAAAGGCGCCATTGACATCACGCTGTGTTCTTCCCATTATATCAATATCATCGGCGGCGTACGCAAGAAGTTGAACAGTTTTGGAAGATAGTGTCTCTGGTGTTGACGGTGTAGTTCTGCACTATCTTTATCTTCTCAAGAACGATGTTAAAGAAATCGCACGACAGTGCATCGCCTTGTCTGAATCCTTTTTTGACATCGAAAAATTCCGTAAGCTCGTTGACAACCTTGATGGAGCAGCGTGGCGTGAGTTCTCTATCGTCATTTTGCACAAACGAACGAGTTTGGCAGAGATGCTAAAACTAGACATAGCTTTGTACAGTTCGTCTCTGTAGATGCTGTCATACGCGGCCTTAAAATCGATGAAAAGGTGGTGGGTATCGATTTGGAGTTCAAAGGTCTTTTCCAGAATCTGCCGCAACGTGAAAATTTGGTCGATGATTGACTTTCCTGGCCTGAAGCCACATTGATAAGGACCAATCAGATTGTTGACGAAAGGCTTCAGACGTTCACATATTACGGCATTTATGGAAAATCTAGTGAATTAAAAGCCTATAAGTGCAAGTGACAGGTTGAAACCATACATTTCTTATTGGAATGATGCCGGCTTCAGCCTTCTAATTTTTGGAAAGCTCACATAAAATTGATTGCCAATAAACCAGCTATTATCACTTTGTGTAAACAACTACTTGCATACTTTAAACATGTGTGCTTGCAAGAGCAACCTGATCAAATATTCTTAGTTCTGTTTCTGTATGGCCCGAACCGAATTGAATTCCCATGCACGCACTTAAAAGTGCAATAAAATCCTGTTTTACGATCTTTTCGGTTTTTACATAGATGCAACAGAGCAATTTGCCATTCATTTCGTCAAGAACTCTCATTTTGTTTACATGCAAACATTTGATTTTGATTTATTTTCCTCGTTTGACGTTTCTTAAAGGCTAGACAGAGTCAGATATTTAACCCATATGATCTTGACGATCACGATCATCCATTCATCGTCGTATTTTGTTGCATGTGTTGTCTTACCCAAAAAACCAACATGTGTGCTCCCCAATAAAATGAGAAATATATAATGTAAGATCAAATTCATAGTCCCTACCTTTTATAAGAGATCTTTGAATATCTCATTCAAGGCAATTATTCAAGATCGAGGTTCCTATGCCTAGAACAAAGCTAGAACATGTGTTTCACTTTGAAAATAGGAAAAAAGAGGAACATTTTTGATTTTCACTGAAGATCAGCCAACATAAATGATTGAAGTACGCCGACATCAGTGATCCATCTATCAAACTAGCAGACCAAAAAACCCGAGACCACCCAGAAGCTATCTTGCTCTCATGCCACCACATCATATTGCAATGTTAACTTGGTGTAAACATAATGTAAATCATGCGTATGATCGGTAGTTTTGCTGATCGCAGTGCGGTTAGTGCGGTTGTGAGCCCCCACCCTATCTATTTGTTCTCTTTGAGAAATGGGAATGTTGGAAAGACACCCTTCATGGAGCCCCAAGCTACCAGATGAGCACAGACTTATCATACCAGGAAGAATCAGAAGTTTGCTCCTGTCTGCTGGATGTGTCGACGGGCTATCAACGGATAATCGGTAAGCGATCACACGCCACTGAAATGTATTCTCCTTTTCTTTTGGGCATTTGACGGGTCTGAAATGATTCAGAGATTAAAAGAAGAAAATCAATTTTTGTTCTTCTCATCGGGAAATCGCTTTCTTCGATTTTCAACTTGCTTTGCGAAGTAATTTGTTTACACTATCATGCGTTTATGTTTGTTCGGATTTCCTGAGTTGTGTCGTGCGCTTGTTGTAGGAGTCGAACAATTGTGCTGTGCCTGTTTGGCATGAGCTGAATTGAGTGGAGGTATTGCTCTATGACGTTGTCGTTGCGTTCGTTTAACAATCTGTTTGTGGTTGTCCCGCTGTACTTTTGCTTTTGTTGTAGCGAGTGAGTTATGTTTCCCGTGTGTTGACACATTGCGGCGCGGGGGCAGCTAGGTAAATGGTTATTATGAAGAGTTAGGGATGCCGAAAATATATTGATTACAATGCTTGAGATGTTTTTGCATTTTCAATATGTTTGCATTGGTGCCTCAGGTGCCAGGGATGAATTTGGTCATTTAAAATTTAAGACCAGTTTGAAAATAATTCCTTTTTATATTCAGAAACTCCAAAAACCTTATTACTTGCACCTGAAAGCTGTTTTGAACACATGATACTCATCCGACGTATTTTGACATATTCAACTCCATTGTATTCAGACAGAAAAGACAAAACGTAATCGAAAAAGTATTTTGAACGCCATTATTTTGCAATGTTTAAATCAAAACATCTAGCTTTTCCGCCATTTAAAAGACGTTAAAATGTGTCAGAGTCAAGTTCTAATATCTTCTACAATTTTACAACTATGCCAAAAAATAATTAGACAAGTAGATTTGACTGGTAAAATCAGATTTATTTTGACATTTTAAGCTTTGTTTCCAAACATGAAATCCGATGTAAAGCCAGAACTATAATGAAAGGAACGGCGTGGACGCAGCCGTCGCGTCCGTAACTGAACGAGAACAAGAAATTCATATCTTGTGCCCTAAATAGCGGATTGCTCCGTTTCTTCAATTTTCGTTCAGTTTTGCTTACGGACGTAAACTGCGCTCCCTTACACTTTTTGGGGACGAAAATTTGACAGCTGAATGGATTTATTGATTTTTCTGAAGAGAAAGTCGATTTGTTGTTGATTTTAAGCAATTTATTTCCTGAAATTCTCAAATTATTGAAAATGAAAAACATATTTTTTTATTTTGAAATATACTTTCTTACACATCCGTCCATTATGGATAATGTGTTCTTTTGACAGTTCGGAATGGAATGTTTCGTTCGGTTCTGAAACTAGCTTCCTTTTTCCTTCCGCATATTATGGTTAGCCCTTAAATCACTGATTGTAACAACAAAATTATTACCATTCAGATAAGTACATTTATTCCAGATTAATTTTGATTCTATTTAAGGGCTTTTTGAATTTACGGGGTAAATCCATTAGATGTATAGCAGATTCAGGTCCAACTCCTAGCAGATTAATAGGAGCCTATAAAATCGCAGAACAAGAACTTATCTTTTTTGACGTTTATTCAACGCCTCTCTCTTTCTAATTCAACGTCTATATCTTTCATTTTTGTCATAATATCTTCGATTAAAGTCAGAATGTAGCTATCATAAGCATACGACGATTTCTAGAATAAATCGCTTAGTGTAAACGTCCATTGAGTTGTTCCTTTCGGTTGACATTATGAGAAAGGTTTGACGACAGTTTTCTTGTTAAAATAGTGGAACCACATAAAGTTCTACTTGACATATGTCAAATGAACAATATGTCTTCCACTGTTGACAATAGATAACGCATACTGTTTTTAAAAGTGCTATCTGTCACCTTGTTCCTTTAAGGCACTCACTTCCACCAAATACGCCCCTGACAATCAACGAAAGATCATTGATTCACGATCTTTTAATATCCTCGCCTTTGAATTTGAAGCACCTGTGAAATGATAGATGCCAGCTATTCCGAAAAAGAGAGCGCAACCAAATTGAATTTAACATTCAAACCGACACACAATATTGATTCCAAGAGGATCACAGACTTTTTCCCTTTTCTTAAAAATGTTGTTTACATTTTGAATCACCTATTTTATGTCGTGCTGTTGTTGAGCCTTTGTTTATGCTTCGAGGGTAATAAGGTGTATGTTTGTGTTTGGAAGCACGAAAATTGGTGCTTGATAAGATTTTTGTAATTGGGTAAATCTATTAGCAATTGAAAAGGCCTCAATTGCATGTGAAGGTTCAATGGGATATGACAAAAAGACGGTGTGTAGTTGTTCACGGAAGTAAATGAAATTTGTAAACATTTTTTGAAATATTTTTCTAAACAATCAACTATCGGTTGAGTATAATATTAAAGGCGGGTCTAATGACTTCTAATTGAAATTGGGTAGTTATTTTCCTTGTTATCGAAATATTCTGAATAACGGTAAATTCGGATATTAATGGCTACATCCGAAATTCAAATCTGGATCATCTCATTCCACAACAGCCAACGATCATTGTCGTCGCCAGCCACCACCGCCACCGCCGCCAACACGGCCTCACGCCATCGCATCGTTTAACACCAGCAATCCTAAAATAGCTCCATCGTTCGTTGGGTCTGCATGGCTGATTTATTTGCTCCGCAATTGAAAATTACCGCATGAGCTCGAAAAAAAGAGGGTGAAAAATTTGTTGTCTGCGTATTTTGGATTGGCTGCAGATGACGACCAGGCGAGGGAATTTCGAAGAAAAAAAAATTGTGAAATGGTGGGCGGATCAGTAAGACATTATTCCTGCAAGTAATTAAATTCGAATTGAGAACGAAGAAATTGGGCAAAAATTAAAAGCCATTCAACAATACGATACACGTGTTTTGTTGATCAAGGGGATTCACCACCATAGGTGATCACCCCACCCTCGCCGCCATTGTACGCTCTCTCTTCACCGGCAAAACGATTCAAACTGCGCGCCTTAATAAATCGACTTTTCTTCGAATCGATTTACGATGCAATTTATCACGATTTTAATTGATGAAGTCTATTGGGGAGGAATAAAAATTTATTTTCACAGAAACATTTCGGTACATAAATCAGAATAACTCTTTTTATTTTTTTCTTGTTTTAGGTTCTGTTTTTAGACTAAAGCCATGAGTTTTTGGATGCATAGATTTTTATTGTGAACTGCATTACTCTCCAGCAGTCAAATGCGCTCCTAGTAGGATCATTAATTTAATGCTTATTTTATAGATTGCATTTGTTTGTGTAGGCTAGTCGTTATTTGCTTCGATCGACGTAACAATGAAATAGATTTTAAATTGCCATCACGTTCCACTGTTGTGTCAAGGCCGCGATTGCTTGAAATTCGAAGGAAATACGGAGCGGTGAAGTATGACATGCCAATATAATTATACGAAACAGATTCCTTAACAGTATCTTTCGAAGTCCGTGCTCTTTGAACCTTCTGCTTGTATTTTGCACCTGTCAACTTCACAAATGTCATAGCTGATCGGCATACGACGCCATTTGCAGTAGTATAACCTCTTCTGAGTGAGCGGAATATTTAGAATGCGTCGCTTATCGCCTGGCGATAAAATTGACAGAAAAAAATTGTATGTTTGACACTTCCATTTCAGCTGCCGAGTGACTGGCGACACGTTTTGCCATCTGATACAAGGTTCATCTCTGAGCAACAAATGAGCACAACATAAGAAACTTGTGAAAACATCATTTTTTAAATAATGTAGGTACTTGTTCTTGAACTGAGCCTTGGTTCAGAGTTGACCCTCGACTGTAATACTTGACCTTATGTCAACTAATAAGAAATCAATTGTTGATTCATTTTAAAACAACATTTTTTAAAGAATAGAGAAAGGGAAATAGGTTGAAAATTTGGCAACACTGAAACAGACTGCAATAGGCCGACACTTTGATAGATTACCAGGAAGCGAATATTCTGACACTGACACTGACACTTGTAGTGCCGACTGACAGAAGTGCTAGATCCGAAATGTTACTTCAAAAGCAAAATTTTGAGTATTGTTTTGCACTCATCACACTCACAATGAAAATGAATGGATATCGACCACCTCATGTCTCTGTTTACTACAAAAATCATATTATCACCTTTTTAGTTTTGTATATAAACACATCATAAGTATATACAAGTCTCGCCTCCAAAAAACAAAAAGTAACTGACCTATTCCAAGAATAAAATTTCAAAACAATAGCTTCCATAACATAGCGAGTTGATTTCATTCATTGAATCGCTCTTTCTCTAAACTAAACTATAAACCAACCAAAATATAACCTATTCACAAAGATAAACCATTTTGCTCTGCCATATAGCAGCTCGAAGCAGATCGGGTCTTTGTTACCAAAATATTTACATCAATCCACGTACTTTTAAATATTTACAAATTGCAGAGGATCAGCAAGTCTATAATTCGAGAAAAAAAAATTGTTTCGATATAATCAGAATCACACAGATGTGCTCCTGCGGGACTAACAACATAATTTAACAAAAATTTACTTTTCCATCTTTTCTCGTTCATTTGTTTTGTTTCGTTTTGTTATAACAAAAAACAGAAAAAAACCAAGAATGAATTAGTAAATATTTACAATTATTCACCACGCGATATATGCGCGTAATTGGCTTTCGGTGAGTGTTTTGGTTAAAATTGATTAGGCCACTCAACCAAGTACCGACCTCAGATGACAGATCTTGTATAGTTGCCTCTTTTCTACTTAAAATTCAATTAATAAACAAATTACAGTCATGATATCGTCAGTAGTTTGCAATTCCACCCCGGTCTATATATCGTCCAAAGGTAGACCCGATAACTTTTTTGTATAAAGTTTAGATTGTGAGATCGCACTCCTCGATCATTTGTTGATATCTCCAAAATATACAAACATTTTTCAATTTTGGTTTACTATAATGCGCTTTATAGTAAACTTTGGTCAGCAATAACAATATTCACTACGGCGCGGCGCGGCGGGCGCTAGTGATCACCCATTTTATAACGATCGTGATTCGGGTGATGTTGATTTGATTATAATGATGGGCAAGTTCCAAGTTCAGCCGATGCGATGGGTGTACCGACCTGTGACGTCAAGATGTTGTTTGATGCGATAAAATATTTATTAGTCAAGTCAAACATATTGATGATAAATTGTTTATAATGAAGTCAAGTGGTTGAGGTTGAGTATAACAAAACAAATCATATGTGTATACAGCTAGCTTATGAAAATATTTACTCTTATAATCGTGTTGTATTTAGAATAGCGTCCGACATACTATAGTGGCCAATATCCTTGGGTCGGAGTCTTACTTTTCGGGTTTTGTATATTTTTTAACACGACAGGTTGTTTTTGAGAAAGTTTCTAGACGTGGCTAGTTTTGGTTTACGGGTATGTGGTCGCAGGAACCACAATGTCTGGATTGACCAGACTCTTTCGATTGATAGAGATTTGAATTTGAGTGTTTATATCGGAAATTATGGATATTGACATTTACGCTTGTTGAACTGGCCTAAATGCTGTCAAACGTCAAATTAAAAATGTTGACTATTCAACTTCATGAGAGAATTTTAACAACTTACTAGAAAAAGTGACCAAACAGATCTGTAAATAGTCTGAAGTGAGTGACACTGACAGTTGACATAACGATTAATAGCATTTTACTTGGCAATCTGAAAAGAGTTCTGACAGTTCTGAACACATTCAATGGGGCAAAAGAGACAGTTCTAAAAGCTTATTTCTCTTCTGGATTTCAAATTATGAGACAAAAGAAGTAGAAGTGGGAAATACTGATTTTGAAGAAGAAAAACAATTCCAACTGACTTTTGACAGAAATCTGATTTGGATCGAACTGTCAAGTTTGACTTAAACTAACAATCTAACATCCTTTCCAATAAAAGAACAAAGAAATTGGAACTTATCATTTGGTTTCAACCCACAAGAAAACAAAAATATACATGATCACTAAGCGAAATCATAAATCTCACGTTAAAACCATTCAAAGCCATATTTATTCTCTCAACGTCCTTCTTGCTAACGCCTCTTCTCTACTTCGATCCTCGAATGGTGATCGCGAAAATAGTGACCAGATCGTATCATAAAATGGTGAATTCTACTTTCTGGCTGTTGTTCTGTCTTGCCAATAAAGATGAGCACAGTAAAAGGAAAAAAGAAATCGAAATTCTTGGCACCAAATTCGATCGAAGCGTATAAGTAGAGATAGAGATTCTTTTGGCGACTATTCAACGATCAACGTGCGGCTGACGTTGCCTTTTTTATTATGGCACAC
Source organism: Sphaerophoria rueppellii (assembly GCA_920937365.1). NCBI lineage: Eukaryota > Metazoa > Arthropoda > Insecta > Diptera > Syrphidae > Sphaerophoria > Sphaerophoria rueppellii. Next base: position 113,295,851 of record CAKKXW010000001.1, read on the forward strand.
TAAAATGGAGGGAAACGACGACGAGAGTGTGCTTGCTTGCTATATCTGGCTCCCCTTTAGCTATCATGGGAAGGCGGAGTTTTGTTTACAAAATGCGAAGCAACATTCGATTGGCGGTTGCGTGTGAGAATTTCATGAAAGATCATTTAATTAGGAACAGAATGGCGGGAACCGGTTGAGTTGAGTTTCTTTTTCTTCTTTTTTTTTGTGTCTTGATGTTGGTTTTGTTGTATTTTTTGTTTTAATGTTTTTCGTTTCTGGAATTTAATGATATATTTTAAGTTTCGTCTCTCGGTCTATAAAAAATTGGAAATTGATGGGAGGTCGATACATTAAAAATTATAATGTTCTTTTTCTGTAAAATTTGAAGAATTCCTCTGATGTGCTACACCGACAATCGGCATGGTAACAAAACAACATATTTTAATTGAATGAAGCCATTAGAAATAGTATTGATTTTATAAGGTTAAAAATCGCCAAATGTTTATATAGGTTTAATTTATTAAAATGAGAAATTCTAAATCTAAATACCTACTAAGAAAAAATCGTAAATTTTATTTCATAACAAAGTTTGGACTTGTCATCTTGGTAACATTCACACCATGCGATTCCTATGCGATTTTTTTTATTTTAGACCATAGATAGCTTGTCAAGCCTAGCGATCAATACTGCTTGAACTTTCTCCAAATTTGATTGCAATTTTTCCGATTAGTTAATGATAAGATGATGACCATAATCGGGCAATAGGCCGAAAAAGTTTTTACTTAAAATTATTAATAACTAATGACAGCTGAGTTTGACAGATGTCAAATTGCAGTGCTACCAACTTTAAAATACAAAATGAATTACCGTGATAGAAATAATTGTTTTCGATAGCTGTAGATTTTCTGCAATGTAATGTATACACAGGGTCATTCATCTCGTGGTTTAAAGTTGGTAGCGCTGGCATTTGATACGTGTAAAACTTAACTGTCGTCTGAAGTGTCATAATATTAGATGGATTGTTGTCAATTACGATAATGGGATCGCTTAATAACGCCGCCGTTGATACACTTCTTGGATGTTGGAACAAAAGACATTAAACACCGATTTTTCGAACAACTTTTTTTTTAGCGATGAGGCACATTTCTCACTCGGTGGGTATGTGAACAAACAAAATTGGCGTAGGTGTGTGCTCAGAAAACCCTCAAGTGATCGAAGAAAAAGTGATTGTTTGGTGCGCTTTTTGGCCGGAAGGTGTCATTGGTCCGGCGGACGGTTGAATGATTACCGATTTTTGGCCGGAGATTGAAGATCATGACTTCGACGATATGTGGTTCGAACAAGACAGACGGGGCAACAAGCCACACAACACAACAATTATGGCTTTATTGCATGAGAAGTTTCCGTATGTTCCGTATTTTTGGGACGTCAATTGGCCATCAAGATCATGGGATTTGACACCGACACCCTTAAATTTGTTTCTGATAGGCAACGCATTAAAAACCAACATTACTTAAGTTTTTACACTTAATGGCAAAGTCCAAACTTTATTATGACATAAAATTTTCATTGAAAATGTTTCATTGTGTGTGCTTTATAAAGATGTAAAGGTAAGCTTGCGAAACCGAAAAATGAATGACCCTATACAAAAAAACTGACAGTCAGGTAGACAGAATTACCGTAACCAACTTTTTTCGACTTCCTCATCACCGCAATTTGTTTGACAATTCATATTTGATCAAGATTCCGAGATCGAAATCTTAAAAACATTCAATTTTACCAGCACCTAGTTTAAACGTCACCTTAAATCAACCTTAAACCCTACGATCTATAAACAAAATCCATTAAATCTGACGTTACGTTCTTGCATATTCTGTGCAATTTCTAAAGACGTCATTTCCCAATGCAAATTCCAATCAATCTGGAAATTCGATTATTTTTTTCTTACACTTGCAACAATTTTTGTTTTGAATCGTTGTCAAACAGATTTGTTGCAGTTCAATCTCAATAAAAATCATTTTTAGTTGCCTCTCAGAAAACTCAAAAATATCTTTGTCATTTGTTTAAACATTGTTCAAATGTCATAACAATATTTCAAATTTCGAATGGCATTTCCAATTCGTTCTTTTTTTTGCAAACGAAACTATTTTTTTCCTCTTCTTATTCCGCGTAGGAAAAGAAAACGGAGAACAAAAAAGTAATAATATTCCTATTGGCATCGATTCTGACTCAATACGTTTTCGAATAAGAACTCAATCTAAATTTAGAACACAACTCAAGTGTTGTACACAGACACACGAGTTCTTTTTCTTAAACAAATCTCAGCGTTTAGCGAGATCGTTTTGGAAATGCTCACGTTCCATCCTAATTACAGTCAAAACCGATTGATTTCATTACATTTTGATTGAAAAGTAACTATTTTAGAGCGATCAGTGAAAATTGACATTTACTATTTTAGCAATTTCAATGTTTGAGCTTTTATCGGTTAGCTGAAATCATTCTCCATTTGAAAGTTTCAAATTCCGAGATTATTAACGACTTTGAAACTAAGCGAGTTCGACTGTAGCAGAATCCCGCGCGCATAGACACCCCCATACACTTGTACAAGTGTATGCAAATCGCATTCAAAATGTATCCAGATACAATTTTAATGTGTATCACTCCAAATCGCTAGATCTCGATCTCAATTTCGATCAGTGAAGCCTTTAAGGATGGTATCATGCGTAACTGCGAGTAAGATTTGCTTTAGTCAGTTTAAAAAATCGGTACAGTGCGGTAGAACAATAATTCCCGTTTCCTGGCTCTGACTATAAGACTATTTTATTTTTGAAAATACATCCTAGCGGAAGAGAAAAAAACTATTGTGTTGTTTTCTGTATAAGACAAAAAAAAAAAGAAATCATTTTTCAATGATGATTAAAAGTGAAGATATGCTCGATTCGGGTGCTTCACACCATCATCAGCATGCCATTTATCGGGGATTGCCTTCCAATATACTCTCGACCGCGAATTTCCAGCCATTGCAATACGATCAATCTGCAATACGTCTGCATCAGAATTCTCCAGAACTTTGCGATGAGAAACCGAATATCAATTATCTCGATCGAAAGTACTACATGCAACAGGCTCCGTCGCCTTTTACAAATCAACATCACCATATTCATATGTCCACTCCTTCTGGTAGTCCGCAATCCGTTTTAATGTCAACTAGCAGTGGTGGAGGTGGTGGTGGCTTGAATATGTCTCCAGTTCCGAAAATCGAAAACGCCATAAGTTTGAGCAATTTTACCATCAACGGAAACAATGGCAACAAGTCGATCTTGATTCCATCGTCGTTGGGGCAGATTAACCATTACACTTCGACCATTAAATATTGTCCGAGTAGTTCGAACAGCTATCACAATAACAACAACAACAATAATAATAATTCAAACAATAGCAACAATAATAACAGCATTTCCAGTCATGAAGTGGAAAATTTGGATATAAAATCGACGACGTCAACAACGTCCGATATGCTTGTGGCCAGTGGTGCCATTCAGCGGATTCAACATGTCAGTTCGAGTGGAGGCGGTGGTGGTGGCAATTGCATTGATTCCGTGAGCTATTCGAATAGTTCATCCCCAGCGAAATCGGTTGGCGGTCAAGCGGAACAGGTCAACGGACAGAGCCAGCAACAGAATTCAACTCCAGCGGATACTACTAAGAAAACAGGAGCTAGACGACCGGAGAAACCAGCTTTGAGTTATATAAATATGATTGCAATGGCAATTAAGGAGTCGCCAAGTGGGAAAATGACGCTTAGTGAGATTTACGGTTATTTGCAGAAAAAGTGAGTTTTTTTTAGAAGCAATTTATTGTTAAATTTTAAATGATGCTACAAATCAGATGTATTCAAATTGCAAATGAAAAATTACTCAAAAGCCGGCGGGATATTTTTAATGCTAAGTGATTTTGTTTTGTTAGTCTGCTATTATTATTACAGACATTCCGACCGACGGCGACGGTGGTGATCGTATTGAAATGATTTTTGGATTTTCTAACAATTAAAAAAAAAATATTTTCTGTAAAATTTTAAGTGTTGTAGCAAAAAGTTATACGAAAATAGGTATAGTCGACTACCCATTTCTTTTATAAGTTACAAAAAAAACATACATATATTTTTGAAATCAGTGAGTTGAAGCCTGCATAATTTAATTTCGAATCCGGTCTTTCAGGTACAGGGTTAAGTTTTGACAATATAGTTGCTAACAATAACCTTTGTCTTTTTAGTTCAGGCTAACTTTGAGTTCAGTATTACTTGGTGTTGTGTGTATCTTTTAAGATGAACTATGCAACGGGGCATTTAGTCAACCATCAAGAAACGAGAAAAACATTTTTGAAGCTGTTTCTGTTAATCAATTTTACATTCATTTTCCATTTGTTAAATTTATAGCTATTTCACGGTTGCCAGGTTTTTATTTCCTGTTTACCTGTAACATTGAAAATAGGGATAACTCGAAAAGATTTTACCATCGTGTTGCTTAAAAAAAAGATCCTCGGTTTTCTTTAGTCTTAAATTTCAACTATAGCGAAAGAGAAACGGCGACATTGCAGGCGCAATTTTCGTGCGAAGCGATCTCTTAACCTCAGTTGCATTTAAGCACACAGCAAAAAACAAAAACAAAAATGTCAATAAGAATGCTTAGTTAATTTCTTACTTAAATCATAATCAAATCTTAAAAGCAATGAATTCAATCCTTTGTTTTAAATTATCGCATTCATTTAGAGCTATGCTGATACCTGATGATTCGATAATCATTGACGTCACGAAAAGGTGAAATTTCCCGACCAGGAAACTGCTCTTACATGACCTCTTTAGTTACTTACTTACTTAAGGTGGCGCTACAGTTCGTTGTGGACTTGGGCCTCATCAACAGTCTCCACCAGCTAGCTCGGTCCTTAGCTAGTCGTCTCCAGTTTTGCCCTCCAAGTTGATTGAGGTCCTCTTTCCACTTGAGTGCGCCACCTGAGTCGCAGTCTTTATTGGAAAACACTTCCTAAGCTTCCAAAATAATGTGAAATCGTTCAATTAATTCTTTGTTTACACCTGTAATTTCTGAACTCTTTTCAGCTGCTCGAAAGAACCGTCTAGCAGTATTACCATCATTCGTATTACCTGCTTGTTGCGTTGGCATGTCTACAAGCAACCCCATCTCACTTCTAAACCTCTGTTGAATCCTTTTTTTTACTTCAGCCACTTTGGCTTTATTTTCCGGTCCTCGAGCTTGCCAGGTCATAATTGGAAGCTTATACGCTATATGTAATAAGCACTCCATAAAACGGATCCATGAATGTAGCGGAGACATTCCAAAGGTCAGAGATCTTTCATCGACAGTTTTATTTAATATAATGGAAGGTTTATTTAACTCACTTGGTTTCGCTCCACATATGAAGCACGTTTGAGAAGACGAGGTCACAGATGAAAGTGCAGTACATATTTTACCGTCTATCATTGTAAGCATAAACGTAGAGTCGACAAGAAAATTTTGTTCGCCATTTCGGATAAGAACTGGAGACAAATCTCTTATTTCTTGCTGGATTGAATTAACTTCTTGAGAAATTAATTCAGTGGACTCTTTGGCAAAAACAAATTTGATTGGACGGCAATATCTTGTAGATGAAGGAGCTGGATTTTGCCAAACAATTCTTTTTCCTTTTGAAGAACTAAAATTCATTTGAATAGGCACCATTGAAATACTAAATAAATTTTCATCCGTATGGCCCTCCTCCAAAACAAATTTCTGTTTATACTGCTTTTGCTGAGCCCCATCGCATCCCCACTTTATCAAAATATTAATACGATTTTCGCCAGTTTTCAATTCGTCTATTCCGAGTAAAACCTCCTGTTGAGCCAAGCAAAGTCTCTCAATAGTATGATTTACTAATGACTGGAGTGAACTTTTTGCATATACCTCAGTGATTGTTAACTCAGCTGGATAACAGTTTTTCTTAGCTTTTTGAATGTTTGTATATGAGGGCAAAAGATCTTTGCATTTTGCGTTGACTTTTTGCCGAATAACATCATATTGATGTTTCGACAAATTAGCATCAACCATTAAAGATAATGCTTCATCAGCAGAAAAGCCCACTGAAGATACATACTCAGAACTATATCTTTTACAAAGTTTTTTCAATTCCGTACCCTTACTGGACGAAGCTTCCGACAAATCTTTCAAAAGCTTGGCTGAATCTCGCTTTCCCATTTTTCGAAACACTATCTCACTAGCCTTAACAATTTCTTGAGGGTCAGTTGAATCTAAAAGACTTTGAATCTTCCTCTTTTTTGATTTTTCAGAACAGTCATTAAAGGTTTTTGGTTTTCTTCCAGCTTTATAAAGGTTTTGAGGTTGCACGCTTTCAGGCAAAACATAAGGTTCATCAAGCCAAACTGCATTTGATGTCAAAAAACGGTTGCGATGCCTTCCACTTTTTTCCCATTTTTCGCTTAGCTTAAAGCAAACAATATTTATATTTGCCTTAAGAGTTGTTTTAACTTCTTCTGATATGTTTTGAAGACCATATCTTTCCATTATTAATTTCAATACGAAGTCTTTTCGATGTATTTTGGGAGTTTTTTCCCATTCTTCAAAAATTTCCTTGCGCGATAGAGTGGAGGTCATTCTGGAAAAGTGAAAAAAAATGTATGGCGGTCGCAAAAACGCGCAAGATGTTTTTTATTTACCTTAAAGTGACCACTCAACAGATTAATTTAAGTATAGTCTTGCAGCGGAATTATGCGGAATAATTAACTTAAACTCTACTTAAAAAAAGAAAATATTTTATTTTTTCAACTTTCTCACACTCTCCCCAAAATAATTTTTTTTAATACTTCCAATGGAAATAATTAAATAAAAATTATTATATTTTACCTTGAAATATAGTTTAATAATAACAAAAAAAAAATTATAACAATAAAGTCACCGTAGCCTTTTTAATCGTAAACCAAAATTATTCCAAAAAACGCTTTTCTCTGTTATGTGAATGCACCTGTTGACAACAACTGACTTTGAAGCTTAATTTTTCCTAATCAGTGTAAAAAATAAAAAAAAACAAAATATGAATAACAGTTACCTATTGTATTGAGAAGCTGAACAAATGATCAGAAGTCATGTGGCTTAACTTTTTTTTTTTCATTTTGTCCAGCTAGATTTGCGATCTACCACACTGTGCGTCGGTGTTGGGTGTCCCTTCCTCGATGACAGCATATACTTCGTTTTTCCCTCATTTACCGCTAAACTCATTTTTGCTGCTTCTGCCTCAGTTCTCACAAAGGTGCCGTTGACATCACGCTGTGTTTTTCCCATTATATCAATATCATCGGCGTACGCGAGAAGTTGAACAGATTTTTGGAAGATAGTGCCTCTGACGTTGGAGTTCTGCACTATCTTCTCAAGAACGATGTTAAGGAAATCGCATGACAGTGCATCGCCTTGCCTGAATCCTTTTTTGACGTCGTACATTTGCTTGGGTCGTCATCAGTGTATCCGTCCGTTTCCGAGGCCTGTTGTTGCTTCGAAACTAAGTTATTTTCTACGTGGTCGGGAAGTCACCCCGACGCACAACCCCCAACCCCCATGACTTCAAATAAGTCGAAGTAGCCCGTAAAGGTGTTCACCAAGTAGTTCGGCCTAACTGGAACTGGAGACGCCACCGTTGATTCCAAAGAAGAAATTCATTCGCTGCCGTCCCTCGGTGGGAGTACCTTGGTGGCAACACTCCTTCGTTGTGGGGTAATTAGTAGTAACAACCTACTCCGCTTCGACCTGTTGACCATAGGGAGGCCCTTCTGCGAAAACAAGTTTCGCGATCGCATAGCTCTAAGCTTCATTTTAGTAGTTACCGTAATCTTCCTCGCCACGTCAAGGCTTACCCCGTGGGGGGTGCCGATATCACGGTGCATTGCTAACGCCGACAATCAATTCAAGCGATCCTTATGTTACAAAAGAGAATGCGTAATGGATGCTCGGGAAATGTTCATTCGGGCAATCATCACCTAGTGCACCTAATGCCTTCGAAGGCTTCCTATCTTTTGTTGCCAAACAAATTTGCCACATTTTTAATTTTAACCCAGTTGCTATTTCTTTTGGTCCTGCTGTCAGGAAATCCCGATAGAACTCAAGAGTTTTGACAAATTCTTCAGCAAGCATATTATTTTCAGATGATGATGATTCATGCTTGAAGAGTGCCATAAATCCCTTGAGAATATTCTCATGATAAGTAAATCTTGAAGAAAAAAGAAATATCCGTGATGATGTAATCCACGATACTTCTGTCTATTAACTGATCCCTTGTGCTTCACTTTGATTTCTAAAAATATTGCTAATTCAGTTGAATCTTTGTACATTTCAGAAACTTCAGAATTTTCAGAACGAATCCTTATGAACTCATCTCTATTCCTTGACAACGTCTATAGCTCGTAGTAAATACAGATTAACTTTCTGAAATTCTCGACTTACAGGTAATGAAAGGACGTAAGCTAACTAATTCGAAATCATGATGCTCTAGAGTCAAGTACGCACACGGAAATAACTCATTTGTACTGAAGCAATGAAGAACAAAAGTGTATACCAAATTTCGTATTTAAAAATATGAGTACAACCCATGAAGTCCACACGACCAACTTCCCAGAGTAGAAAAATACGTAAAAACATTAGTTGTTTTGCAAAAAATTCAGCCGATGCATCCCGTTGTAGTTGTACACGCACGTTGGTTCAAAGTCAAATTCCATAAAACTGATGATTTTATGAAAAACATTAAGTTTATTGAATAACAGTGGCGCCATCTGCCAAAAGTTGATCTTACCATTTCGTGGACTCATTAACAACTACTTTGCACAGTAAAATACAGCCTATATTGCTCCTGAATATTGTAGTTTTCTATTATTGAAGCAATTTTTCTAATCGGATTAGTATTTCCGAAAATTAATATTTATACGGCAAAGCAGCGTTTGGTGGGTCAGCTAGTAATCAAATGTAATATATGACACTCCTGAATATTGTTTTTTTTTTCACTAACTATAAGATTTTTTGCACTATTATTGAAATTATTGCAGAAATTATCATAATTTTCATTATATTAGGGTTGTCTTAGATTTTTGATTGCCATTAAAAAACCGCTAAGCCGATTTCGCTCAAAACCTAATCAGCTCTTAACAACACAATGCCGCGTAGAATGAAATACATTTTATGACAGTACGATGAGTGGTTCGCGAGATAATTGAGCTGAATAAACATAAGGCCAGTCCACACATCCGCACATACGAACACACTTACACACACACAGACATCATCATAAGAACGCTTGATTCGGATTCTAGTGACTTCGAATCTTAGAGATATGCGAAAATTGGAGATTCACAAAATCGGACCCATTACAATAACTTCCTCTGGGAAGTTAATAATGTTAAAATTTCACATGTAGTGTCCGCAGCTTAGTGGTTAGGGGCGTTGGCTGCTAAGCAGAACGTCGTGGGTTCGAGTCCTACTCGTTCCCATAAAAGTTTTTATTTCATCTTTCACGGGCACTGCCTCTTGCAAAGAACTGCCAAAAAAAAAGTGCTTCTCAACTTTGCCGTTCAGAATCGGCGTTAAATTGTAGGTCCCCTCAATTCTTCACATGCATCTAGAGACTTGTTGATGAGAGTAAGCCACTTAGGCCTTGGCTCTTCAAGAGCTGTCACGCCACTCTTTTATTTTTTTTTTTAAATCTCACATATGGAAAATACTTACTTATTCTAACTTATTCTGATTTTTTTAGTAAACAATTTACCTTTAAAATGTGTATAAAAGTTCATATATCGCCAGGTGATCCATCACCTTCATCACCCCACCTATCTACGCCACTGCCAAGTCGTGATCTTTAATTGCCGGCAAAAAAAAATCAGTTTTCATTCGACCATATCGCTCGGAATTGACTGTAATTGGCGGCGTTGGCTTATAGGTCGCACCTTTTGAACATAGACCACATCAAACAGTCACTTTTTCTGGTTGCAATAGCACCACCACTTGTGGGTTTTCCACATAGATATACCTACTGCAATTTTTTTTGCTTACATAGAGTAAAAATGTGCCTCTTCGCTGAAGTAAATGTTGTTCGAAAATTCGGTGTTTATTGTAAGTCGTACCAACACTCGTTGTTTTGAATAGACGAATGGATATGGACGAAGTACTCTATGAACTTCGGGAACAGAATAACTTTTTTTCAAAGTTAATGTCCACAACTTGGAAGCGTTGTTCAGATGTTAAACGATTAATGATAAATTTCCAAACCTTACTGAACAGAAATGTCAACACAGTTTGACATTCTCAACTCACAAAACGCAATGACAACAACCATGTAATTCGAGTGAACCTTACGTAAGTTTAGTGTTCGTGAAAAAACACTTACTCCGTCGTGATAGCGAAGGATAAATTTTGAACAAGGATAATGGTGATATTTGTCAGAAAAGGATTTATTCGAAATTTGACACAAGTTATTTGTTTTGTGCACGGAATTCTATGAACTTTCTTTATTCGTTTAATGTCTCAATTGTTTGGGCTAGTCCCTAGTTTCCCATACAACATTTATTGCCGAAAACGGCTTTAACAATTTTGGCTTTATTTTTTTTCATGTTAGGTGTCTAGAACAAAAAAAGAGTTTCCTGTTCTTTTTTATATTAAAAATGTTCAGTAAGATTGACTTTGCACAAAAAAATTTAGTTGTTTTGTTCTTCTTCCCGACATTAAAAAGATTTTTTTTTATAGTTCAACGAATTAAAACTCAATCCATCCGGAATCATAAGGAATTTAATGGCAATAGGCAATAAAATCCAAAATGTGTCTGCTGGTCATTCAAGCCTTAAAGTTTATTTGTTTATTTTTATGAAATCGTCTCAATTTCACTCAATGTTCCCAAGACCACTTTTTCGCATTTATGGAAACAATAAAAATCAATAAAATGCCGGAAGTTGTATTTAACTCGATTTTAAGTGCTCGCATTATTACTGGATTATTTTCTTAACAAAATAACACAATATATGTGCATATTTTTTGTCTGCAGATTTGAATTCTTTCGCGGTCCCTATGTCGGCTGGAAGAACTCGGTGCGTCACAATTTAAGCCTCAATGAATGCTTCAAAAAATTACCCAAAGGCATGGGCGTAGGAAAACCCGGCAAAGGCAACTACTGGACCATCGAACAGAACTCCGCTTACATGTTCGAAGACGAGGGCAGTCTCCGTCGTCGACCTCGAGGCTATCGGTCAAAACTGAAAATGAAACCATACAGTGCTGCCAATGGATTCTATTCCACTTCTCCGTACGATAACGGCTCAATGGTGAATTGGAGGGTTTGTACAATCGTCCGAATTGTGTTTTAATTTATTTTCTATTTTGTTTGTTCTTTAGGACAATCCGAATTTCTATGCTCCACAAGGTTATAGTTCCTATGAATATTCGACAGCACCAACATTTGCCACCGAAGCATGGAATCATCCACAAACGTCTTTGCCTCAGTATTCAAATATTGCAGTACATCACAGTGCGGCGTCGTCGGTAGCAGCATCGTCTTTGCACAATGGCAACTCCTCACCTCCACCGCCGCCACCACCAACCTCATCAGCAGGCGGTTCTATACCGATGCAGAGCTCAAATCCGGCCCTGGATTATGCCAACTACCAGTACACTACGAATTCCTACAACATTGACAGCGGTAAGTAGGAGCAGAAATTTGAAGGGTATTTCGGACTTAACAAAAAAGTTCAAAAACCACCGACTGCGTATGGGGCGCATATCTCTTGTGTTCTTCTGATTCTTCGATGATTATTGTCGATCGCATAGTGATAAAGAGATTGCACTTAAGATTTGGGGAACATATGTGTTAGGCTGTAAATGTGCCTGCGACGACAACGGCGGCCGACGCGTCTCCCATGTGCGATGGATGAAAACAGTTTATTACACTTTTTTCAAGTGCCACAGACGACTTTGAAGAAATCATCTTGAGTTGTTTATGTGGGGTCTTTAAATGCTTGTTAATTAGGGTAGTCATAATTGTTTTAAAAAAGGGCATTCGTTGGACACTAGAAGATTCTTTTTTTATGGTGCAGAAATGGGAAACACAAACTGTAGAGCATTAAGGTTCGTGATGCGTCATTAAGCTACTTTTATGCTTGCCTAGACTAGATTGGTTTATATGGCTGCAATTAGTTGCTTAACTATTGTTTGTTTTTGACTAAGGAATATGTTTTATCGTGTTCCTATTTTTTGGACACATTTCCAAACGCAACAAAGCTGTTTTCAAAAGTTGTAATTTTATTATTTTTACTGAGGGCATTTCGACTTCATGTCTTTTCATCATCGAAGATCTTCATTTGCAGTTGTAGGTCGTTGAAGGGTTAGGAGATGAGTTTTTTCTTGGACTTAAATCAGAGTCTGGAATAGAACATTTGTATTTCTTTTTAAGGAAATTGATCCCATTTGTTGGGCCATTGATTTTTATTGTCACAACATACCGACTGTCTTAACGATTCTCAGTAGATCTTATGTCCAAAAACATAGTACAATAATAATTTTGTTCGCCTGTTAACGAATGTACATTTTTCTTATATTTAAAATTTCTTATTTCAGGAATTCGTTCAATGTCACTATCACAAATTCCCCCGATGTCATCACTAACACCAACGAGTTCTGCTTCCAGCGGTTCATTGATGGATCGCAAAACCGTTTATTTACCACCAATAACTCCGCCATCATCGATGTCAACCCCACCTTTACATCACCAAAGCTCATTAAATATTTCTACAGCGTCGGCATATTTTGAGCCAATCAAATATTCTAACTAGATAATAAGATTATAAACCAAAACTTACTTCAAAATTGTATCTCAGTTTTTTGTTTCTTTATTTTTTTTGCTTGAGTATTAAAGTATTATTAATTCTTATTTATTGTTAATCTACACAACCAAAAATACAACCAAATGAAAAGTGTGTTAATTTCTAAGTAATTTAAGTCACAAACGTTACGTTAAACGTAGAATAGGAATTTCTAAGTGTGAAATATCAATAAAAATCTTGAATCATTGTAATGCAATTTTACAATATTAAAAAGTATCATCTTGTGCATAATATCGATCCTGACTTCGGTGAACGCACGCATTATCTGTAATTGTTCACTGTGGCGTATACGTACTTTTTTCGTTGGTCGTTTACAATGTTGCATGATTATTTGAATAATTCACAGCGATCAATGTTAGAGATTAGAGCAAAACTATTGAAGGGTGAAGGGATTTTAACTAACAAATTTGTGTATTCTGAAAAAATACTTATAATTCAAGCCAGTTGGATTTTTCCATAAACAATTGTCTGCCTGTCTGTAAACGCATCTACAGCCTTAACCACTAGTCCGATTGACTTCAAACTTGAAAATAAGAGGTTGGATTGAATTCGCGTGGGTCATTTTTAATTTTTTTTTAAGATCAAAACCCATATTTTTTCTGCCAAAAACCAGAATTTTCTCAAAAACGATTGCTAAGAGCTCTTGATACCTGGGTACCCGGGAATTTCTGGAACTACCGGGGTATTTGCATGGTGTTCGTGTACCCGGGTACCTGGGTTGTGTTTGGATAGTGATAATTGAAAGGGATGATTTTATTATGTTGGTTAATCACTGTCCTGTATTTATCTATGAATGGACTTCTTAAAACAGGTAGTTGGTGCATTCCTTTTGTTATTGGCAATTCATAAAAAATATTTGGTAGAAAATATTAGATGGATTATTGTTTTGTTAGGGGTTGAAAATTAAGATAAACGATTTGGTGTGTTTGGTGTGTTGTCGTCGTTGATCTTTTTATGATGGGTTATTGGTCTTTTTCTTAACCACAGGTCAATAAAAAAGAAAACAATCTGTTGGAAAGTGTTTGTAAGGACGATATAAATAGTAGTTCGGAGACTGACCTCAGTTGCAGGATTGTTAATTTGGGTTTTGCATGTCATAAAAACTAATGTTTGGGTTTTCTACATGTCCCGATTGTAGAAACTAGAGCATTTACAACAATTACGATGAATGGAAACGCACAATGTACTGGGACGTGATTTTTATTGAATATATTATTGTTTTTTAGAAATAGAATATAGAAAAAAAAGCGTTTGGGTTCTTTTAAGTAACTTGGTGAAGCGCCGCAGCGGCAGCGCCGATTACTTACAAATCCTTTCTTTTTAGCTACTGAGAATGTTCAGTACAAGTAGCTAGTTTATTAGCAAAGCAAGTGTGATTACAAGTGGTTGTTAACTTTATTTGAAAAAAGGTGTTGATTAATTTTTTTTTAAAAAAGCTGACAATTTTAAAAGTTAAATAAAATACTTTGATAATTATTTTTCTGACATGAATAGTTTTTGTGTAAATAAAAAAGCAATAAAATGTCTGGAAAGAGGAAGAGCTAGCGAACCGCTGCTGCTTCGGTTTGGCCAAACAACTGGGTTCAAAACTCCTCACTCGAAAGACAAAGTGTCTGCTATACAAATCTTTGATTTTACCAGTCCTACTCTACGGCGCCGATTGCTGGACGATAAGTAAAAAAGGGGAATTGATACTGGGCACTTTCGAGAGAAAAATTCTTCGACGGATTTTCGGTCCCGTATGCGACGATGGCGAATGGAGAAGTAGGTTCAACCGATAACTGTATGAGCTTTACCAAGATGTGGATGTAGTCCAGAAGTCCAAGAAAAGACGACTACATTGGCTCGGCCACATCGAGTGAATGGACGACAACGCTCCAGCCAAGTAAGTCTTCTCATCTCAGCCTCCTGGTTCGAGACGACAAGGAAGACCGAACCTACGGTACAAGGACCAAGTGACTGCGGATGCCAGAGCGCTTAGTTTAGGTGACTGGAAGGCTGCAGTATCTCAGGCTGAGATCCTTCATAGATTGTGAGCCGGATAAGTAAGTAACTTTTCAACCACTAATAAAATCATAAACCATCTACAAAAAAAAAAACAAACCATCCTAAGAGTATCTGATATTATCTAATACCCTGGTAACCGAACACCATGCAAAACTGTACCTTCCATAGAACCATTGCTTGTCATAAGATTTTCTCGAAAAAAAGTCCGATTAGCGTATTGTTTTTCTAAATACGTTCAATACGTTATTGGCTTGTGAGGCACAGAACTATTATTGCATATCAAATGCTATAAAAAGAAAACAATCATATAGACCCAACTCAACTTCTTAAGCTGCGAAAATTTCAGCTGAGAAATTATTTAGGGGCATTCAAGAAAGAATAACATTAATTTCCGGTTTTTGTTCATATTTGAATATGAACAAAAAGAGTCTGTCACTTTATCATCTACGAAACGATTGACTTTATTACATCGAGAGGACTCGTTTGAAGTTTCGGAAACAAAAGAATCTAGCTTAGACAAACACCTATATAAATCATTCGGATGGTGTGTGTATTTGTTTTGGAATTCCGAATGGTTCCGATATCTGCTATATGGATTTTAGTTTGGGTTTGTGAAATTGATCCATATTCTCAATTCTAATAGCCCATTCACACCGACACAATAATATGGTTTTGCAAAACTTTACAAGAACTTGACTGCAAACATGAGTTTTCCCATACTGCCAGACGCAAAACACAAGATTTTTGAAAACCAGTCAAAACCGAAAAGTTAAAGCATTCAGCGATCTGTTATTCATTGAAGAACATAATTATTATGTTTGTCACTCCCTCCAATAGCAGAGAATATAGACAGTATGTTTGTAAAATTGTTCAAGGGAAGTTGTGATTTGTGACCATGTGTGCATGCATATTCTTGACAAGTACAAGCTACAAACAAGAAGGAAATCGATTGTAGAAGCAGATTAAAACCTAAAATTTGTTTTGTGAACCGATTTGTAAACTTTTTCCCGAAAACTCGGTTTTGCGTCTGGCAGGTAAACCCTATCTTATTAAAGAAAGAAACAAGAAAGTCTTATCGTAAAGTCCGTAACCACAAATCAAAGAAGAGAGATGGGAAACCAAGCTGTCAAAATGACTTTCGTATACAACTGAATAAGCGCTTTGGTTGATAATAAATAATAGTTATGTTTTTTTGCACGCGTAGTACTTGAGCATATATGTATATGCTGTACATGTTTTCAGATTCAGATGAGATTTTGACATTTGTTATAATAATTGCCAATATTGAAATATCGAAAGCACTTAATTGCTGCGAGTGCGTTTTTGCGCTGACGATAGTTGACTATAGTTTTTATGTCAGAAAAAAAATGGTTGATGTGTCATAGTTGAAATAGTTAGAAATAGTTGAAATCATCCAAAAACGCTTTTGAGTTAGGTTTGGTTGATCTGTCAAACAAGAAAAAAAAAAAAAAAGAAAAAGAAAAGAAATCTTTTGATGTTACATTTTTCTTTTCTTTTGATCATTATATAATTGAAATGGATAAAGAGACAACAATTTTCGTTGCTCTAAATTTATTGCAAAAATTCAAGAATGATCTTGATATGGTAGGTTCTTAAGGACAATTGAAATAAGAACATTTTTATTTTTTTTAACAACCCACAGCAAGAAAGGAAAATGGGTTGATTA
This sequence comes from Sphaerophoria rueppellii, assembly GCA_920937365.1. NCBI lineage: Eukaryota > Metazoa > Arthropoda > Insecta > Diptera > Syrphidae > Sphaerophoria > Sphaerophoria rueppellii. The sequence goes on from CAKKXW010000001.1 coordinate 113,312,437, forward strand.
TTCGAAAGAAATCTTCAAGCTGTTCCAAGTAAGACAGCTCCTGATATTCTCCTAATTTCTGCTTCCAGATTCGCTGAAAAACTATTAATTCAATTTCTAGTTCGTGCTTTTAGATAAATAAACGGAGAAAGTCTTTATTTCTGAAACTAATTAAAAATTTGTTTTATTGCCGAAAAAATATGTACATAAAAAATAAAAAATTCAAACAACTAATTTGTCTGTTCGATCAGCTGGTTCTGCTGTGCTATGGACTTGCTCCAGATTTAATCTCAGATCGTCAGATTCGCCGATCAAATTTTTGATACGTCCTTCGGCGCCGAGTTTGTTCACATGTTCTTACTCATGGCTTCGTCTTTCTCCCGGACACTCTTGTGCAGCGCATTCATCTTCTCCTGCGACGATTCATTGCGCTTCTTTTCGGCTTCCAGCATTGCCTCGACTTCGGTCAGCTGGTTATCGGTGATGGTGCATGCATACGCGAGTCGCTTGTAGTTGTCTTCGAAGTTTCTGAGCTTGATTTCAATAGCTGAAGCCGAATCGATGGCGTTTGAGAATTTTTACCGCTCTTCGTTGAATTCACGAAGGAGTTTCTTGCTCTCCAAACTGAGAATGTCATGATTCGGTTTAGTCTGGGTTAATTTCTGGCGGAGTTCAGAAACGGAGTTCGACGACCTAAAGAATACATCCTCTCCTGCTTGGCCTTTTCAAACAATTTGGGCTCCAGGTGGAGAAGCCACCTTCCACAGGTTTAAGTTTGCCTTTCGATAATCATCTGTTCATGGGCAGCGGCCAACTTTTCATTCTGCTTGTCGAGTATATCGCCGACGCTCTTCGGTTGTTCACAACTGACCTGAAATTAAGTAGTTCCTTTTGCGAAATCTCCGGGGAAATAAAGTTCTTTTTTCCGACAATGTCTTTGGATGAAAAATACAAATACACAAATATTAAATTTCTATTTTCTAGAACAAGCAAGCTTTAAAATTTGTAAGGGGAACCTTATTTTCCTTATATTTTTGTAATGAAATAGTTTTAATTGAAGACGAACAGAAATCCTTTGATACGACTGCGACGGTTGTAAAAAGTGCACGACCAGAATGTTTTTTTTTTTAGATTCCAGATTGACAATTTGCCATTAAACAGAAAAAAAAACACTTTGACACATCAACCACTTTCAACTCACCTCCTGAGATGAATTGGGAATAGTTAGTTACGATTTGACACATTAAAAATCTGAATTAAACACACCTTTTGTATTTCTAAGGCCGTGTGTGAATTCCCTTAAAATTTGCATTAAAACATGACGTTTGGTTAAAAATAGATGTTTAGGCGGTGTGCAAATTATGGGTTAAAAAGTGGTTAAAACTTGACGTATGGTTAAATTTTGACACTTCGCATTGAATAAAATGTGTTAAAAATTAGACAAGCTGCGGAGCAAGTTAAAATATGACAGTAGTGGTTAAAAATTCACCTATTTTTAACCACAGTTCATCCAATTCGCACACGGCCTTAGTTAAAAATGGTATCAAATTTAGCTATTTGTTGTGTGAATTGTGTTAAAAGGGATATTTTCAAACAACATTTCTGCGTAGAACTAAAAAAAATCCCTCATAATTTAAGAAATTTTCCTCAACATAAAATGTTTTTTTTTCTTCTAGGTAATTACTTTTGTGTACAAAACCAAAATTTGAGCAATAAATTTCATGAAAAGTCACTAAATATAAAAAACAAACTACATATTATGTATGTATGCATGTTTTATTTATTTTTCTTGATTTTACAATGAAAATTCCCATTTTGGATTGTTGATTTTTTCCCTGTAGGAAGACTGCAAAACTTGTTTTTACATCTGATATCTGTTATCATTCTCAAAAGAAAATGTCAAGTTTTAACAAAACATCAAGTTTTAATACTCAAGATTGCCAGTAGACAACGCCATGAAAAAGTGACATCCATCAATGTTGTAAATCTTAGTTGAAAGACTCCCCATTCTCAAGATAGATGGAACTTCTGTTTCTAGGTTAACTCTGGTATCTAAACCTAGATTTAACTCAGAGTATTGAAAAACTGAGTCTAACAATATCCGCCACTTTCTGCATCCAATTAAGATAATATTCCTATCCTTAAATAAATACATAAGGCGTAGTTAAAACTTAACATTACAAAAGGAAAGACTCGTAAAAGAGAGGAAATAAAAAATTCTATTGCGTCTGTGTGAAAATGCCCAACTGTCTGCCAGTTCCAGGTCTGAAAAAAAAAAAACACTCCAAATATACGATAATTTGTTAAATGACATTGTCTCCCCTTCAATATTGAGCCACAATAATCCATCAAACACCTGAAGGAGTCCTTTGCTATTGCCACTTGAAATGACCTCACAAATTCAGTAAATTCATTCATGAAAATTTGACGAGTCCCCTTCCTTTCTCTTAGAAAAATTACAAAACATGTATTTTCACGAAATAAATTTATCTCCAAGAAAAACACACTTGAAACTTAAAAATAACTTTGCCCATCAAGGATCGGACCACGCACTTTTCATCCATCGGGATACCTATATTCGCCCATTTGGCGTGAACAAATCGACAACAATTTTAATTTTCGAAGAAATTATAATATTTCTTTCACCTTTATTATTTTCTTTGGATTCGAGTTTACTGAACAAACATCAAAATTCGGGAATATTATTTTTAATTCACCTATCATAACAATTTGAGCCTCCGAAGGAACTCCGATTCAGAATTCAGTGCGTGTAAGAGATGTGTGGTCGTGAATGGAAAATCAAAACCAATTGGAGGAGGCTGGATGATGGCCACTACTATATTGAATGGTGTTTATCTTTTGCCTTTTGGTCCTTTTGGATGGAAACTGTCCATTGTGTCGTGTGTTGATATTGAGGTGACAAAAAGTGTCTTTTGTGTTGGGGTGTTGTTTTTCTGACTCTGGTTTAAATCCCACAACGGAATGTTTTCTTTCCATAAACGCATAATTCTCTGTGTCAACATTGTGCACTTGACAATGGGGAGGTGGAAATTCCTAATAGGACAACGTCTACCAGAGGCTACCTCTAGGTGAAAAGGATTCATATTTTGGCAATGCAAACATGTGTATTGGATGGACGAGGGACGAAACGCATTAACTTTTTAAGGCGTGCTAATCCCGATTATCCAGAAGGATTGTTTGTTCAAGATTCAGTTCTCATCTGGGACTTTGTCGAATATATTCGTATGCTGATCAGATTGAGAGATCTTTGACGAAAGATTCAGCCAGAGATGATCGTCCTGAGCTGATGACTGCTTGATGGGATTTTGAACTAGATAATGGGTGTATAATTGGACTTGGTGGCTTGAATTATTTGGGCTTTGTAGAGTATAATGGTCTCAATTACAAATGACAGTATAGGAAAGACAGGTCCACTTAATGAGGTCAATATGATAAGGCGGACAAGTATGAGAGAGATTTTGTTGGAGATAAAAGCGAGAACAATAATTGTTTGATGATGAGAATCTCAATTCCACACACTTATCTTCAGATCTATCGTGCCGCACTATCATTATTAACGAGAATTCCGTCTCGTCCTTTTTTACAAGCTTACCTTATAGCTGCTTTACAATAAAGTTAGCCTAGGCAAAACTTTCAATATACACAACACACGCCAGCAACAATCTTGCTTGTTGCTGTGTTGAGTATAAAAATGGAAATTGATTTCAAAAAATTGCGCAAATGTTGGCTGTTTTCAAATGTCGCAAATCCGAATGCCCATATCTTTTTTGTCTCTTCAATGAAAACACTGAAAACATTCAAAATCTAGTTTCATTCTATACCTGTTAAGAAAATCAGACCCCTACTAAAACACAGGCACAATAAACTAATAACCGCAATATCCGCCGTTGTTATCCTGATTACAATCCTAAACTCATTTCCTCCTTCATTTGCTTCGATTGCTTGTTACGACTTGCGACGCGACACAGGTATAAATAGTATTCACGCGATCCGTCCGCGTTCTCTTTTTGATAATCCTTAAGCGAGTCCGCTTAGCAATTTCTTGCTTGGGAAAACCCCACAGAAGCAAGAATGGTTATTCCATACTATTCCCAATTTCTAAATTATCGAAATCCCAGGCAGAAACTGAAAACCACCGGAAATTGGGAATTTCCGAATTTCAAAATTTCCTCGCGTTCGGTCGAACATAACAATTCGTGCTAATGATGGCAATAACGATGATGATACAGCCAACCTCTCCTCGATTATCCTTAGCGCCTTGTGAATTGAAACGGAATGTCTGTCAGCCCGATGAATAGCCGGAAAAACACAGCATTAGGCAATTTAATGCCAAACATATTTGTGGTTTATCGATTAATTCCGTTACATTATTGTCCTTATCCGTAGGAAATTCCCTTGGCTGGATTTTCACTTTGGCAATCGGCAAACGCAGCTAATCCGTGGTAAACCGCTCATCGTCGCTTTTTAGTCCATTCGGCATCAAGTAGCCATCGCCAAAAAGGAAGCAATAAAGTCTTTTGTACTTAGCAAATCGATTTTATATACGCGTTGCTATACTATAGTGTCTCCCTGTGACTATCTATTGGAATGACATTAAAAATTAAAATGGGAGAAAAATTTGATGACGTCAGATGCGGTTTTCATGGTATTTGAGATAAATTGCTTGTTTTTTCACACACAGAGCAATAATTCTAACCAATCGGAGATGAATGGGCGTGGCAACTGAATATGAAAACGCCCTCATCGTTGTGTGTATGTCTTATTTGAGTGTGTGCAATGATACTAATTTTTTTTAATGGATCTCATCGCAGTTGGAGAGACGTCCATTGATCCATGGCGTTCATAACTCATTCCCCTCGATTTATCTTTTCAGACAATGCAAAGGCAGATACGAATGAGGCGACGGACATGACGCGGCGCGACGACAAGAAAATGTCTTTCTGCTTAAATTACCCATAAAATGATAAGTGCGAATGATGGTGGGGAGATGGGGAGACATACCGGAATGTGACATCAGTGTGACAGCGACTTAAAGATGCATTTAAGATGAGAAAAAATAAGTTTTTGTACGCTTATAGGTATGTACTTTTGTTTTATTTTATTTTCCGTATTTTTGTTCAGTGAAGACGACAAATGAAGAAGAAAATTAAAATAAAACACATTTTCCCAGACTGTCTGGCGGCGATCTTTGGTATTTTCATATCGAGTCTCGTATATTTAATTTTATTTAAATTAAAATTAACATTCTCGTAACAAGTATACCTATGTAAATGTTAGAATGAAACTTGACTAATTGATATCCGATGATTTAAATTTATTACTTGAAATCTTAAATTGCTAGGTTTCTTCTGTTTAAAGATGAACACAAATTATTTTTTTGTAGAGAAAATAATTTGCAATAGAAGAATTTAATTAGGTAATCTCTATAGTCTATACCTAAAAATGGATGTATGTTTGAATGTATGTCCTGTCCGGTATGGAGCCCTAAAGATATTGATGTAATTTTCATGGTAAATACTGTTGAATTCAGGGATGGTTCCTTTGAAATAAAAAATTGGGAAAACCATAAGGAAGAGTCGGATAACTGAAAGAAGTAAACATCAATAGAAAACTTTATTTTTTGCATACTTAGAATGGCGTACCTTTAGGTATCGAATGCAAAAATATAAAGTTCTTGATTAAAAACTCAGAAAACTCATTGGTTTTCAAATAGAAAAATGGAAAATTCTTGATGGATTGATAGAAAAATGGAAAATTCTTGATGGAAAACTCTAGAAAAAGCAAGAAAAATAGAAATCAAATACTTTTAGGAAATTTTGGGTGGCCATTAGTTGTCAATTGGAAACATGGAAAACTCTGGAAGAGCACAAGAAATTTCAACACCTCAAATCAATTTTTGCATAGAATTTCAAATAAAATTGTTCAGAAATGAGCTACGAAGCTTGGTTAAATTCACATCGTTCTTTATTTCAATTGGATTTAAGTACCTAAATCACATTGCATTTTGACAAAATCTGTGTTTAATTATTATTCTGGAGTTAATCTGAAGGCTGGGGAGTCAAGGTTTGCGGGGTCGGCTTGTCCCATATGAAGAATATCTGCTTATCCGAATACATCGGAATCGTTTTTTTTTCATGATTTTCGAAAAATATCATGGGCCCCTTGCCAAAATTTTGGACAGAAAAAACTTCGTCCAAAGCCCTTCGAATGAAACATCAAAAATGTGACCTATTCGCAAATATTTTTATGATGTAAGTGATAGAAGCATGAATTGATTAACGTCAGCACCTAGCAATTAAGCCTTATCTGACGTGTGACCACTCACACAGGTGTCGTTTATAAGTGTTGACATTCACCCTGATGATCCACCAGCTACAAAAGCACACCTCAACTTTCAAAAGAAAGAAGCGGGTACCCTGCAACCGGATTCACACCAGTACCAATTGAATTAGTGCCAGCCCTTATTCATCTTGGTTTGATTCTAGACTACTATTCAGGCAAAACACGGAACTGCACTCAACCCTCGTTTACCGAAAGAAGAGCCGTTATCCGGTCACGGAAACTGCACTCAACTTTCAGTCACCGAAAGAAGAGCCGTAACCGCGATTTGCGAACAGCAGCTGAGGCCAAACTCAGACAACCACAACCCCCGCGAAGGTCCATCCCACTAGTGAGTCGGCAAGTCCTCACTACCCGCGGTACCCAATTGCTCCTGGGTGAGGGGTTGGTGTCACATTTTGGTTCTGTATAACCATTCGTTATACAGACATTGTTTCATTTTTGTGATCTTTTGAGTTTTGCAGCTTTTATCAACTGGCAGCTCACCCTCTGTCAAGTATATCCACTTTGATTGAAGGGATGAACCAGCCAATCAAGAGATATACCCAACAGGGCGTCTAATTTCATTAACGTCTATCCACATTCGGTATTCGTTGATCGTATTTCCTCATTTAATATATCCTTAGATATATTATCTGTTAAGGATCGCATCAATCTTCATTATACGTCCTGTTTCAATCCGTCAATTCCATTAGACTAAAGCTGCCTACGTCCGCAGGTTCATGCCAATAAATTGACAAGAACCTCTCAGAGGCACCACTTGAAGGTGTAGGTCAGCACGTTCACTTACTGGGGAATATGTACTCGGAAACATGTTTCCTTTCTAAATTTCCAGGTCCATGATTTTACCTCCGATGTAAGTGATACGGCATATTTTGGAATGGTTTAATTTGTTCCGCTCAGATATAGATGCAGCCGTGGAGGGGTTATTACGATCAGGGCTGGCCTTAGCCACCTTGGCGCCCCAGGCGAATCAAATATTTGGTGCTTTATTAACACTTTTTTCCATGCATTATGGTACATTTTTATTTTGGTGAGGCTATGAGTTTATATGACTTGAACTGTGATAATACATTAGTACATTATTAGATCTCTCCTTAGTAAATTAATCTAACATGACACTCCTTTATATCCAACTTTCAGCCCCAGCCTTCTCCAAACACCACCTAACCTCCTTTTTGACTACCGATTTCAGGAAAACAATATTTTTCCAATACCTTGGGATTGTGTCTACTTCAGGGCCTCTCCAGATGATTATGATAACTTTATCTCGCAAACACTTGTTCGCTAAACACATTCCATTTAAAACAAAGAAACATGATCACGCTTAATAAGCCTTGATTTTCGAATCATATCAAAGACCTAATGAATCAAATGGATCAAACTTACCTACAATAGATGGATTGAGTATTATATTGAAGCGCTCCATTCGGCTCATAAATCGCTGTGAAATAGAGTTGTCAATAGTTAAATTAAACTCGAAAAAACTCTTGTTCTCAAGTCCCCTCATCAAAGGCTCGAATGGTCGAAAACTATGGGGAAATTCTAGAATTATCGCGATTGGTCAACAAAAACAAAAATGTAAGAAAAAATCAATGAACTCTATGCGAAATTCATTTCTACCCAAATTCTGTGACTACCAGGGAACTTGATATCTCCCAAACTTGTCACAGGGCCCTTTTGTTTTTTCTAATGTAACTTCAATGGAAGTAGTAGAAACTAAGAGAGCTTGTCTCTATGAAATCAAACGCCACTGGTGTTGAAAATCTTAGCCATTTATTTCTAAAATCTATTCTGCCCTTATTGCTTCCGTAATTTACTTATCTTTCCAACTCAATTCTCATGATAGGAACATTTCCCCGGCCCCGGCCATTATCCTACCGATTCCTAGGAACGCGCTTTGCAATGAGTTTCAACCAATCTCTGTACCAACCTTTTCTTTCCAAAGTGATTTCACGTATTTTGCAAAAGCAATTCAATGAAAAAGTAAGTAATTAAGTAAAGAATTAATTTTATTGACAATTTGAGTTGGTTACATTAAAGTACATTATTTATGATTTCTTGAGCATTGGCTTTGTCGTCATCTCGAGTGGCAACATTACAAATTTAAAACGATCAAATAGTATTGAAATCCCATTGTTTTTCTTATTCATATTCAGTTATAAGTAGCATTCTAAATGTAGAAAAAACGGGTAAGTTTCGTGTTCCATAGTTAATAAAGACTTTTCGAAGTACTATAGTCTGTATTACTCGATGGACATTGGACATGTTGTACATGAGAACAAAACATATTAAAACTTCCATTGTGAGGATTTCCGTTGAGACCTCACAATTCAGATTTAATTCCAGCTAAATATTGCAATGTCCCAAAGGCAGTGAGAATTTTTGGTCATTTGTAAAAAATATGAAGAATTCTTCCTCTTCCTCGGTCCCTACGCTCGTTGACAATGACACTCCAGTTGTTAGTTCTCTCGCGAAAGCTAACCTTTTTGCAAGGCAGTTCGCCGCCAACTCTTCGCTGCCAGAGAGTGTCATGACTCCTCCAGTTCTTGAGCGCGTCAATGATTTCATGGGACAAATCTTCTTCCGCACTCGTGCTGTGGCGAGAGTCTTAAAAGATCTCAACATACATAAATCCGCTGGTCCGGATGGTATCCCCGTTATTGTTCTGAAGAGGTGTTCTTCCACGCTGGCAAAACCCCTGCGTAAGCTTTTCCATCTATCCTATTCTTCTGGGCTCGTTCCGAGCAGTTGGAAAACAGCATTTGTCCAGCCTATTCCAAAAAAGGCGAATCTTCTTCTCCGTCCAATTATCGTCCGATTGCACTTACGTCCCTTCTTTCTAAGGTCATGGAAACGCTGATAAACTATCAGCTCAAGAAATATCTCGAAGACCGAAAGCTTCTTAATGACCGGCAGTACGGCTTTCGCAGCAACAGGTCCACTGGTGATTTGATGGTTTATCTCACCGAACAGTGGAACAAATCTTTACATCGTTTTGGAGAAAGTAAGATTGTTGCACTTGATATTTCAAAGGCATTTGATAAAGTCTGGCATCTTGCCTTTTATCGAAAATGCGTGCTTTCGGTATCGATGAATCCCTTCTTCGTTGGATTAGAAACTTTCTTTCGAACCGTTCAATACAAGTTGTATTGGATGGTTTCAAGTCTGAAACCCACAGTATAAATGCTGGTGTGCCCCAGGGCTCCGTTTTGTCTCCGACCCTCTTTATCATTTTTATTAATGATCTCTTGTCTGTTACTTCTAATCCTATAAATTGTTTCGCTGACGATAGTACCCTTAGCTTCTCATATTCGTTTCCAGATTCACATCCCTCCTCTTCGGATGTGGAACTGCAACGGCAAAATATGATAAGTTCATTAAACTCTGACTTAAACAGCATTGTCTAATGGGGAATTAAAACCGTGTAGAGTTTAATGCTTCGAAAACTCAATGCTGTCTGGTATCGTTGAAGCGAGATATACCCCCCTGCCACTGTCCATGAGTGGCACTTGCATCAATGAGACCGAACATCTCGAGATTCTCGGTATGTGCATCACTGACCACCTCTTGTGGTCCGAGCACATACGCGATGTCGCCAAAAATGCCGCAAGATGTTTGGGTTTCTTAAGACGGTGCAAGAAATTTTTCTCCCCGTCTGATCTGGCTATTATCTATAAAACCTATATCCGTCCAAAGCTTGAGTACAATTCACATCTTTGGGCTGGTGCTCCAGCTACTTACTTAAGCCTCTTGGATGGAATTCAAAAAAGAGCTGTAAGAATGATTGGTGATAGAGAGATCACTGACGCATTCACCACTTTAGACCACCGTCGTAACGTAGCGTGTCTCTCCTTGTTTTATCACTACTTTTACTGAAATTGCTCTAGTGAAATAGCCAGTTGCATTCCTCCCCCCAAACAATTCGCCCGTAATACTCGCGCTTCTAGGAATGCCCATCAGTTTACCCTCGAGCCCAACTTCGGACGTACTCTCAAGTATAGGGAATCATTTTTTAGCCGTACTACGCGAATGTGGAACTCCCTTCCACACTCTGTCTTTCCCAGTCACTACAATGTTCAAGAATTTAAGACCAATGTACACCGACATCTCCTTTCCAACCCCTTCCCTTCTTCCTAATGCACTCACTGTGTCTCTGGCATAAAAAGGGTATACAAAATCCCTTGAAAGGGTGCAAATTATATAAAAAAAAAAAATTTGTAAGATAATTTGGATCTCATAGATAAAACTCCAATTGACGATATCATTTATTTCGCACAGAGTCTTCTTGCTTCTCTATAAACAATCTCTATTCCTTACTTCGTAAACGAGCAGGTTTTTGCTTAAACGAAAGTCCGGATATCTCAAAATAGTAATCATAAGGTCGGCTTGAAAGTAAAGGATGAATGTAAAAAGTTTTGGTAAGATTGTTTCCAAGTATATCGCGTAATTAGGATTTTTGATTGGATGAAAAAAGAGTTTTTCAATAAAGCTTCTATGCAGTTTTTCAATTTCTTCATACTCTTTTATACCTCAAACCTGAGCAGCATAGCAAAGTGAGGATTTCACAACCTCGAATACCTCCAGGTAGATGTTTTGAAATGTTATTTATGAAAAGTGAAAACAGAACGGCACTCAAGAGACATCTTTGCTTGACACCATAGTATCTGTTTTGAAAATACTTGTCCATCCCATACTGATGTTGACTTCGTGTCAGTGGGCCTTACCAATAATTATTGACTATAAACAAGCGTTTAGATAAACGCCACGTTAAACTTTAGAGACGAGTTTATTTGTGTGTTAACCAATAACCAAATTAAACATGTCTTTAACTAAACTGTGCTCTATTACATTATCTACTACATTTGTTGCCAAACAGACAGCTGCTGACGAAATGACGAACCAGAGAGGCGATATAATATAGTCCATATACATACAAGAAATCACATTGAACAGGACGATTTATAGATCACAGTTTATACTCAAACATTTTACGTAAACAAAATAAACCATAAAAAAATAAAACATAAATTATTGTTTGAAACACATTTAACTATTTTTTTTTTTATTAACTTAAAATATATGTATATACATACATAATTATATATTTAATTCTAAAGGAACGATGGATGGAAAAATAAGCTTAAAACTACCTTAACATCATACAAAAATCACAGTTCAGTCTATTTTCAGGTTTTGTTTGTACGTTGTACCGACAGAATGACAGCACAAACATGACGTTTACACTTAATCACGAAGTTAAACACGCGTTTCTCTACTCTAAAATTTAGAGTGACGTTTAGCGTTAAGCTGACTATTAAATTGATTATTGGTATGGTTCATTATTTAGAGTCCACTTAAATATTTAAGTCGTCACTAAATATGATTATTGGTAAGGCCCAGTATATATACAAGTTGCATATTGCTTGCTTGCTTGCTTATCCGGCTCACAATCCATGAAGGATCTCAGCCTGAGATAAGGCAGCCTTCTCTGCAGTCGCCGAAACCAAGCTCTCTTGCATCCGTAGTCACTTGGTCTTTATACCGTAGGTTCGGTCTTCCTGTTCGTGCCGAACCTGGGGGCTAGGATTAGAAGACTTTTTTTGCTGGAGCGTTGTCGCCTATTCCAATTGTAGTCGTCTTTTCTTGGCCTTCTGGACTACATCCAGATCTTGGTACAGCTCGTACAGTTCTCGGTTGAGCCTCTTCTTCTCCATTCGCCATCATCGCATACGGGACCGAAAATCCGTCGAAGAATTTTTCTTTTGAAAGTGCCCATATCAATATCGTCCAGCCCTCGGCGCCGTAGAGTAGGACGAGTAAAATCAAAGTTTTGTATAACAGACACTTTGTTTTTCGAGTGAGGAGTTTTGAACCCAGTTGTTTTGCCTCAGTGTTGTTCTGCCTGGACTAGAGCCACGTTGGTCCGTGCCGATTAATGTGTTGCAAAACGGTTTAAGATGCTGGATAGAATTTTGTATGCAAAATTAAGTAGGGCTATGCCGCGGTAGTTTTTGCATGACATAGGATCTCCGTTTATGTAGATGGGGCATATGGAGCTTATCGACCAGTCAGTGGGCATGAATTCTTCTTCCCACACTTTGTTGATGACCTGGTCCATGCGGTTCCTCAAAACACCTCCTCCATATTAAAAGAGTTCCGCAAGTATGCCATCCGACCCGTTACTTTTTTTAGCTTTCGGTTGGCTCTTTCTACCTCTCCTGCGCTGGGGCCTCGGACTGGGTCTTCATTCATTCGACATTTTGCGCATTCACCAGCTGTTGGAAGTGCTGCTTGAAAACATCTACAATTCCCTGTGCTTATACAAGTTGCATATTACTCGCAGATATCAATTCTGAAAGCTTATACAGCAACCAATTCACCAGATCAAGTGCAGAGCTCTAAAGCTGTACAAAAAATGCGAAGATTTTATTGTTACGTTCTTGAAACGCTTTAACAATTGATGTTTGTGAGAAAATGTGGTCAATGATAAAATAAAGCTCTTTCTTAATTCAGCTTGAAAGTCTTATAGAATGTTATTTTAAAATCTTATGATCAATCTGACGGGAACACAAAGAGCGCATTCCGAAACCTAGTGACTATGTATAGTCAACTCTTTCTGATTGGTAGATTAGATATTTTCAACCAATCGAACGAGTTGACTACGTAGTCCGAAATGCTCTCAATACCTATAACTACACAAATAGTTGGCCGTGGGACATCTTATCAGTGTCTTTAAAAATGGAATAGACTGATTTTTAGAAAAAAAACAGCAAACGATGATGCTTATAAAAATATTGTACAGCCTAAAGTAGTTAATCGTAAGATTCAGCGAATTTGGAAATAGTTGTCAAAACTATCGCAAAACTCAAACTTATCTAAAACGGTTTTGAATCCGTTTCAGTAAGTCTACTTTTAACCTTGAACTAGCCGTTTTGTTAAGCCAAGAATGCAAAATGATGTAAGCTTTTAAGCAAACATCATTTCCCCACACATTTGAAACCGACTTGACCTCATGACCCAATAAAGTGAATCAAATTCTATTTTTATAAATAAGATCCTTCTTTCAAAATGACAGAAAAAAGGGGGAAACATAAATAAAATAACAAACAAATGGCAAAGTGGTAGATAAACAGTCATTCCATCCGCTGTCGTCCGTGTCGACGTGCGTCGTCGTCTCATCATTCCCTTTTCTTCCAAAAACCAAAAAAGTAAAACAATAACAAAAATGAAAACTCTTACTCGCTATGACGAGGAGCAGATTTTTAAAATCGCATTTTAAAATTATTTATCAAAACAATAATATTTTTTAACGAAAGTTGTTCATCATCAACATCATCCGTCCATCCGGGGCCAGCCATCGGTTTTGTGTATTTTGTATTTTTTTTTTATCTCTGTCCTTTTAATATTTTGTATAAATGTGTGTGTCAGTGTGTTTTTGGTATATTCAGTCAAACCATTATCATAACATGGCTCCTATAACTCTGGTTCTGAAAAAGGGTTGAAGGATATAAACCAAACCACACCCTTATTGTCGGTGTAGGAGCTGGCTGAACATCCAGTGGTCTCGGTACAAAGGACGCAGCACCACAAAATTAAACAATAATAAAGAAGGCCGTACAAAACGGGTTTCATTCGTATCCCAACAAAAACCGATTTCCCTGAGGATTTTCGAAACGTACGGAACCTATTCAAAGAAGAGGCCCAATAAAAAGCTGAATTTATTATCTCTGAAAATATTCAAAGAACAAAAAAAAAATATATTTAAGCTGCCAAAAACAATAAATAATTAAATTATAAATGAAAACATTTTCTCAATAAACAACTCGAGGTAGGTGGTTCTCTTGTTCCCTATGAACAAAAACACTACTGTGGGGCAGAAAGGGATTTCCATTGCGGTCGATGTCACTTTTTCGTGTGAATATATGAGTGAAGGGGAATAGCAGATTGCTACTAAAAGAGTCGTTACACATTTTTAGGTTGTTAAAACAAAACCCTTGACAGGAACAGTCAAATTAGTGACAGACACGCAAATCAAATCAAACGAATAGCTCTTTTGAATGTGTCAAAGCAAAACACACACACCTTTTTTATGAATTCAAATGAATTCTGACAGCTTGATTTTGTACATTCCAAACCTAACCTCAATTCATATCAAAATATTTTTGTATCAGCATATCAAAGCCCATAGCTGCTTACTTACTTTTAAAGCTAATATTTAGTTTAAGCGTGTTTACACTTAAAACATATTAACCAAGTCCAATTAGTTGACAAAAAATGAGCACCCAATAAAAAATACAAAAAAAAAAGAAAACAAATTCCTGTCAAATACTCTAATACTTATATCTAAGTTCATACCCCTCTTCGTTGAAAGCCCAAAAAAATATTTATCTTCCAATTGCTTATCCAATCCAAAAATAACAACATTCCATCTCGTTTCATCAACTGAATCTGTATCCTTGTCAAGTCCTCAACTCAACCATCTTTATTTTTCAAACAGAGTTGCCAAAGGATTAAATCTCATTCTCTCTTTCACTCATATTGGTTAGGTCCTTCCACTCTTTCAAAATTTGAATGCCTAATGCCTTCCAATGAAAACACACTTCAAACCACCCCCATGCGTACACACAATTTGCAAGGACTTCTTCAAGAACAAAATGCGTCCAATTTTCCAGGACACTGTGTGTATTTACCCTGCACCTTGTTCCATTCATTAGGTACACACATCCGCCAGACGATGGTATGTGTGCTTACAAAATTTAACCAACTCCGTCGAAGAAGGCGGGTATTCAGCACTTTGTTCCGTATTGAAACTCACACAAGCAACTTAACGTTGATACAAAAAAGTAATGGAGGATTCGCTTGGACAATTGTGTGCGTGTATGACTGCTGAATTAGCAATCAGTCCAACCAACACAACCAAAAACAACAATACAAGAAAAAAAACTCTAAAAATAACAAAAACTGCCTGACTGGCTGCCATGGCATAGCCCATCCATCTAGGTAGCTGTTGTAAAAATTTTCATTCATACATACGAGAGCATCCGTAAGAGATTCCCTCTGCATCCCCGCATTAAACCAAACCCAAAAACGACAACGATAACGACGGAGGAGGAGGAAATGAAAACAAGTCTGAAGTGATTTTTGTGGGATCGTGTCGAGGTGAATGTTATTTCAGATACAGATTCAGTATCAGACGTGTGACTGTCCGAAGCGGATGGAAGTGTATCCATCCAAAAAGTATTTCATCGTGCGTGTATTGTTTTTGTCTAGCTCGATTACCGTTGCAAAAATAAAATAATATTATCATTTAAACGAGGTGTAAAAAATAAATATTTTAAAAAATAACACAGACCCTAGTTCAGCACCTGTGTGTCATTATTTGTACTAATAAGCAGCAAAAGCGGATATTTACCAACGGAAACGGATCCCAGTCACAATTATGAGATTTTGACATTTTTAATGAGAGAAAATTGATTTCTTGTGACAAATTCACAGGATTTAGTGAGTTTTATAGTGAGTTGTGAAGTGTAATTGCATTTTAGTACTGATTTAGTACTTTTTGAGAAAAACAAACAATACTTGAAAATGCACACCCTTTTTACCGATCAGAACTCTTTTTCGCGGCACTATGCCCAAACGGCGGGCTATCCTTCGGCCGGTGCAAGTATGACTTCAGCTGCCGCCGCTCACTACGCCTATGACCAGTATTCCCGCTATTCGTATCCAGCGTCGGCATATTCGCTCGGAGCACCACATCAGAACAAGGAAATCGTCAAGCCTCCGTATTCCTACATCGCCTTAATAGCCATGGCCATTCAGAACTCTGCCGACAAGAAGGTGACACTCAATGGAATCTACCAGTACATCATGGAGCGATTCCCCTATTATCGCGACAACAAACAGGGCTGGCAGAATTCCATCCGGCACAATCTCAGTCTGAACGAGTGTTTTGTAAAAGTAGCGCGTGATGACAAGAAGCCCGGCAAGGGCAGCTATTGGACTCTGGATCCGGACTCGTACAACATGTTCGACAATGGGTCATTCCTCCGACGGCGTCGTCGTTTCAAGAAAAAGGATGTCCTGCGTGAGAAGGAGGAAGCAATGAAGCGACAGGCAATGATGAACGAGAAACTGGCCGACATCAAACCGCTCAAATTGATGCCAAACGGAATTCTGGACATGAAACACGCCCAATTCAAGAAGGAACCCCTCATGGACCTGGCCACCGGATGTTTGTCAAAGGAAGCTCATCTCTCGGTTGGTACAGCGGCAATGCTCAATTCCTGCCATGACAGTCTTGCCCAACAAATGAATCTCAATCTGGGAACGTCCATGGACCATGGTTTCAGTGTTGATTCACTGATGAATGTCTACAATCCCAGAATCCATCACACCACCTATCCGTACCACCTGAACGAGGAGAATCTGGCTGCAACGGCCGCTGTTGCCGGTGGCCAGCTCCGACATCCACACCATCATCATCCGCATCACAGTAATCCACATCATCATCATCCCCATGGGGGTTGGTACACGCCCGAGACGCCCCCTGAATCCGTCCTCAACCACACAAACAACAACAATAACAACAACAACAGCAGTAACAACAACAACAATAACAACAGCAACAACAATACAAACTCAATGCCAACTGCCAGCAGTAATCACGCTTCATCAGTTGCGGCGGTAATTGCCGCAACCACTAGTCCCACCATCACCACCTCCGTCGGCTTTCGCGATATGGTCTTCGAACACAATCAATCCTGCCAAGTGGATACGGGCAGTCCCAATGGAAGCATTCAGTCGGCTAGTCCGCCAGCGGTCACCATTGGCGGTCATCATTCGCATCATCATGCGGCAGCGGCGCTAAATCATCATCACCATCACCTGCATGCCGGCAACTTGAGTGTGAGCAATTTGAGTAATCTCAGCAATTTGACACACTATCGGCCCCACTATCAGGACTATGGCATTAAGTATGGCGTCTAGAGGTGGCCGCAAACCGAAGATGACAGTTTTTGGGTGTTGTAGGTTGAATTTGCTTAGAATTAGTTTTTGTTTTTCTCCTTTTTGTACAAAAATGAAGTTATTCCTATTTTTTTTTGCTTTTAATAAGTTTGTAGATATATTTTATTATTTTCTAATTTAAATATTCGAGAAAAGGCAATATACTATTATCTTTTAGCAATGAAAAGATGAATGAAATTTTGCAAATTTTAGATGAAAAGTAGACTTGTAGGTTCGTGCGTTTTTCTTTTTTTGCTATATTGAAATTTAATATAGACTACAACTATAACAGTAAACGCATTTTGTGATGTATTTAAAATTTAAATATTTATGTATAGAACAGCACTATGTAAAAAAAAATATTATGAAAATTGTATACCTACATAATTTAATGTAACGAATTTAATTTAAGACAAGAAATAGAAAAAGAAAACAAACGTTTTATTGAAAATTAAAATTTTTATTTTATTGCTTTCGGTGTAGATATTTTTGGGAAAAAGGTTTCTATTTGTCTCTTTAAGCCTCCACCAGTTGTCCGTTCAGTGCTGTCCCAGTAAATCTGAACTCTGAAATGTTGTCCTAATAAAGGACAATCTCCGAAAATGAAGTAAGTGAAACACCTTTAAAAAATTATTGTTTATTTTTCAAAAAAAAAAAAATGGATGACCCTAGTGGAATTAAGGAAATAAAACCGACCGACGATGTATCGCTATTTGCCAAACAAAGTAATGAACCTTAAAAGCGGATAAAGTGTTATTCTTCAATATTTGCGGTTAATGTCATAAATCTAAAGAGTTTTGCCATTTACTTTACAAGGCACAACCCTCCTATCGACAAAAAATCATGAAACTTTAAATATACTTATTGTAAATCCGATATGAGAAGTTTGCAACCAATAACTTAATAAAGGGTTTTTCAATAGGGACGCTACAAAAGTTTTCTTAAATAAAACGTGGTCACCACGGGCACGCTCGCAGAAGTCCAGACGCTGACCCAATTATCGACGTTTTCAAGCATAACAAACGCCGATACTGCTGCAATTTCACGTTCGATATTCGTACGAAGTTCATCAATCGTCGCTGCTTGTTGTCATAAACGATAGATTTGACGTAGCCCACAGGAAAATAGTTTAACGGCGTTAAATCGCATAGAGCCAATTCACAGGTCCATTTCTGGAGATAATGCGCTCATCGAACTTCGTTCTCAATAATTCGATTGTTTGGCCCGCTGTGTGACATGTGGCACCGTCCTGTAGGAAACCACTACGTCCAAGACCATATCATCCATTTATTCCAAAAATAATCGTTCGCATTGAGCGGTAGCGATTCCCATTCCCAGTAACGTGCCGGTCTTCGATCATCACGAAGAAGTACGGCCCAATGACACCATTAGCCATGACGAAGCCATCCAGCCAGAAATGAGCCTCATCGCTGAAGATGCTTTTTCGATGAAAATCCGGATCACTTTCAAGTTGTTGCTCATTCTCGACTCTACGGCACTTCTTTGTCTCCCCTGGCACGGTACATTTTGTACTGAGCCTGTGGATTCAAATTTTTGCACTAGACGCTCAATTGTTGATCTGGCAGAACGATTATGACGACCATAAATTGTACGTAGCTCTCATGATGTGTTGACTACTGACTCCGAATTTCGGTAGTAAATTTTAATAATTTTGACCTCGTTGTTGGATCGTATACCGTTCCCTGAATGAAAAGGCAACCTATTGAAGGAAAATGTCAAGAGAACGGGAAAAAATATGGTGTCGTTTGCTATCACTATCGGTCTACTTTTGTAGCGTCCCTATTGAAAAATCCTTTATTTTTATCAAGCTGTTTTACCATGAAACTCTGGGTCCTGTTTTTCAAAAATTTTTAACGGCTTCATAGATTCTGTGAAATGTAATATCAATTTTGAAGAATGTACCTATCTTAGGTTTTCGGGTCTTTAGAAGCTTAAAATAGAGGTAGAAAAAATTGCTGAATAGAAAATGGCAATACGAAAATAACACTTGAGAAATTGCTCAGTCTACTTTTCTTCAAATATTTGTCGTTTTCAGTAATTCTTCTAGTCTTACATTAAGAATGTTCTTATTGTGAATTCGAAAAACCATTACGTTTTAATTGCGCACGAAATTCCAAATTTTCCGAAAGGTTTTCCTTAAATTTTACAGTGATCCCCGTATATAAGTACCTGCTTCTTAGATTTTGATAACTTTTCAGCGTGCAATAAACCGGATAATGCATTCCGGTTACGTGTCTAGTTATTAAAGTTGATAAAAGGACCCACCGAACAGTAGAACATTATATTAGGGTTGTCTTAAATTTTTGATTGCCTTTAGAAAACCGCTAAGCCGATTTCGCTCAAAACCTATTCAGCAACAACAACACAATGCCGCATCGAATGACAATATGACAATACGATGAGTGGTTGGCGAGATAATTGAGCTGAAAAAACGTAACGCACGTCCGTACATACGCACATTCGAACACACATACACACACATAGATATCATCATAAAAAAGGTTGATTCGGATTCTAGTGACCTCAAAACATCGAGAACTGCGAAAATTGGAGATTCACAAATTCAGACCCATTACAATAACTTCCTCTGGGAACTTGAAAATAAAAATGTTTGTGTGCCCCAGGGCTCCGTTTTGGGTCGACCCTCTTTTTTATTTTTATAAACGATCGCTTGTCTGCAACTTTTTATACAAGAAATTGTTTCCCTGACTTAGCTTTTCTTATTCGTTTCTAGACTCACAACCCTCCTCTTGGGATGTTTAACCGCAACAACTTAATATGATAAGCTAATTAAAACCTGACTTAAACAGCATTTTATAATGTGTAATAAAAAATCGCGTAGAGTTTAATGCTTCGAAAACACAATGTTGTCTTGTATCTATCGCTAAAGCGAGATACATCCCTTTTGCCACGGTTCATGAGACCGTACGTCTCGAGATTCTCCATAAGGGCATCACTGCCCACCTCTTATCTATCTTATATCCGTAAAAAACTTGAGAACAATTCCCATCTCTGGGCTGGTGCTTTAGCTACATACTAAAGAGTTCTTAGAACGATTGGTGATGGAGACATCGCACTGACTTCGTTGAACCACCGCAGCGTCGCAACGTTTCTTGTCTCAATCTGTTCTATCATAACTTCTACGGTAAGCGCTCCATTGAAATAGCCAGTTACATTCCTCCCCTTAAACAATCCGCCCGTAATACCCGCGCTTCCAGAAACGCCCATCAGTTTATCCTCGAACCTAACTTCGGATTCGGACGTACACTCAAGTATATTTTTTGGCGTACTACGCGAATATGGAACTCTCTTCCATGCTCTGTCTTTTCCAATCATTGCATTTTTGAGGAATTCAAGACCATATTACACAGAAACTTCCTTTCCAACACCTTTAACTTTTTGTCCTTCCTAAGATAAAAAACGGCTTGAGTGGGTAAAAATCATTAAAAAAAAAAAAAATAGAGTGGTGCGAAGCTCTTGAAGAGCCAAGGCCTTGAGTGGCTTAATCTCATCAACAATTCTCTGAGTGAGTGTGAAGAATTGAGGGGACTTACAATTTAACGCCGTTTCCTAACTGCAAAGTTGAGAAGCACTTTCTCATGACAGATCAATTCTTCGCAAGAGGCAGTGCTCGTAAAAGGTAAAATAAAAACTTTTATGGGCACGAGTAGGATTCGAACATACAACGTTCTGCTAAGCAGCCAACGCACCTAACAACGGACACTACAAAAATAATAAAAAACGAAATCATAAAATTAACTTTTTTCATGTATAGAAATTGTATTTTGCAAAAATAAACAACTGAGCAAATGTAAGCGTTCTTGGAATTGGAGGGAATTGAACACCCCTATTCCAAGAACAGTCAATTTTAAAGAAATATGCCTCATGGTCATGCCTGATGCATTTTTGTAAGATAATTTCAAGACGAGCAATTTGTCATCCACCACTATTGACCTCCGGGCATAGGACGCGAAAAATTCACAAAAAACTGAATTTCACGACCTTTTGACCAGCACCGTAATAAGGGTTTAAGCAAAAATTTAGCCCACTAGGAATTTTTCCGCAGATTGGGGTTTTAAATTAGGTACTACTTAAATGACTGGATTTGTTTTTCTCATAAAAAGCAGTTGCTTAAACGTATTATCTGAACGAAGAATTATATTGCTTCGTTCTCCATGATTCTCAGCCTTAGGTGTCTCCAATTTTTTTTTTTTTTTTTGAAAAAATGGTGTGGCCTAAATTAGGGCTGTTAGTAAAATCGAAAAAGGTAAAAGATTCCGTTCTCTTTAATTCTTATAACTTTGTCTGACGTAAGGGAGTAGATTCTCATGATGAGGAATGGTAGAATTTCTTGCGGTTATTTGGCTTGCGTTTTTGGTTTGTGAGATTTTGGTCTTCGGTCTTTTGACCTCAATTTCCTACTTCGACTTCGTGTTCCTCTATTTAAATTATTTTTTTTCTTTAACCAACGTTTTCTGCAGACATGATCACAATTATAGGATAATGTGATTTTCTTACATAATGCTAAACTTGACATTGTATTTCCTAGCTACATACGAACAACGAACGTACACGTGATATACACAAGTGAAAATTGTGTAATTTCTAGGCGCAGTGCATAAGTCGTGATCAAATCTAAAGGACTTTGACCCACTTGGGGTCTTCTGACCTTACGGACTTGACTACGGACTTATGACACGCGCCATTTTGTAAAACAATATTAAAAGGAAAAAATGAACTTCATTGAAATACGAAGAGACAATTTAATAGAAAAAGAATTTTTGTGACGACATATTTTTGCTTTCATAACGGACAAAAAAAAAAAAATATAAGCCTTCCGGCTAGTTGCTACCCCATCATACAAAAAAACGATTTTATTATTATACTCGCCACCAACACGCATCGTTTAAAAATTGTGACAAAACCGTTTGTTATGGTCATTTTAAGAGGCACCTCTCATATCAATAACCTCGTTAGTAAGCCATGATGAGTGTTATGGAATATATGACAGCCCAAGACCATGAAACTCTGGCCAATGTTTATGTGATGAAACCTCAATACCCCCTTGGGGATTGAGGATAATACAAATAAATGCTGACAATTGACAATCGGAGGTCTTTAAAATGTGGATCTGGATACAGATTTGTAATCAACCATATCATCGTCATCGTCGTCACTATATGTATAAAAGTTGGATGCGTTCAGAAAGAATTTCACAGCTTCTACATCTGTACATGGAGGATGAGGGCAATATCCGAACGGTGGCTTAAATTTGTTTTATTGTATTTTGTCTCCTCTTGGATGGTCTTTGTGTTGACGTCAGCTCCAGTGGAAGTGAGAATGTCATTCGATATTTTAATTAATATTGATTAATGATCGACGAGTCTCGATCAAATCAAACAAACAGATTCAGGAGGAACCAAAGTGTTTATCTTTAAAAAAAAAAATGATGTAAACAAAATTACAAAATCAGGAGGAATGACTTCCTGACACTTTGCCTTGAAAAAAAAATCTCCCATTGGAAAGTAGAATAAATTTCTCCCTTCCTATCTCAAGTGTGTGCATAAATCAAGATTTCTAAAGACCCAATTCCACTTATAATTTTCCATCCCAGACACAAAGGCGACCATCGGCATCGGCCAGTCAATATTAAACCCAAAGTGACCGCATTGCGCATCTACATTCGAAAACAAAACAACAAATTGGATTTCAAAGATCGATCGGATCACTTGAAATAGAACAATGGGATCACTTAGGGTTGTGTTGGATATTTTCAAATTGCAAAACAATTGGATTACGCCTCGGGTCAGTTGAGTATGAACATTTTACTTTGCACGTGTTTGGTCGGTCTTTTTTTTAACGACGGCCATCAGGAGAGGCGGCTTCCTTTTGCATCCTGGATGCGAGTATACTTTAAATTTACAGAGTCAGCAGTGGCCGTATTCAATCGGAAGTGAAATTCTAGACACCTTGGCTAGGGAGAGAGAACATTGCGTTTGAATTCATATTTTAGAACAGGATGATCTGCTCCCAGGAGGGAAGTGACATCTGAGATTATGAGCTCAACAAATAATATTTGAATCATTGAGAGCACGTCCAGTTTTCAACTTTGTGTTGGCAAGTGACGGTGAAGTCTTATTTAATTTTTAATTCAATGAGAAATTGGCTCATGTGTTGACTGACCCTTTAAACAAAATAAGCCACTTTCAAATTACTTCAAACTCCTTCAACGACCACCCACACATCAATTCAAGTGCAAACACTTTCTCTCCATTTTAAACAAGATTAATGCTCCTGAATTTTTGTTGTCTTCTTGTTCCATTGTTTGATTCACAAAAATTTAGTATGCTTAAGTGTTTCCAAATGTTCAATATTTTTCGCCCAACCAACTAATAAGGCACCAAAATGGCTACGAATGGTCTTGTTGGGATGTTGAATGATTTTCCAAACAGTGAAAAAAAAGAAAACTCAATTCTTGTGTTTTCCATATGGAAATATGGAAATATTAACTCGGTATATATCTTTGCCGGAATGAGGCCAGAGCTATTCGAATAAGTTAGTTTTATCTGCAATGTATCACCGCACGGAAGCAGAATGGCATTGTTTGCATTGCTCGGGGCTATTTACAGATACTCGCGTTTTCAAACATCGGATAGACAAAGTCGTGTATGTTCTTTTCAGTCCGTTTGGCCGCTAGCTCTATCTATACAATGTTTTTCTTGTTGCCTTTTTGCGCCTGTCCAACTGCACATACAGACATTTTTCGGGGCGCTGCTGATATGCCGTCCCGTTGAGGTAATATTGACACAACGATTGAAAAGAAAATATGGATCTTTGACAAATAAAACAAATCATCAAAATCACATCAAAATTGAAAAATCAAAGAGATGCACACACAAGACAGACAAAAAAAATCCGAAACGACTACGTCTAAGGAAATAAACAAAACTATCGTGTAATTAAATAAGCAATTTTTCGGGAGGGTTATCTGTTATCTCACATTGCAATTTGTATCTAGATGCGATGTTTTTTTTCTGTTGATGTATTTAGCATCTTTTGGCTGTGGAAAATCATCAATCGTCATCATCTTGATCAACAGAGCGGCACTATCATATATCGATGATTATCGCATCTGGTGGCGTTTAGGCCACCGCTCTTGAAATAACAAAATACTTTTCTGTGTACAGATAGAATATCTTCTAGCTCATACTAGTTTTGCGAAATGTGCAGAGCAGATGAACTGGATATAGCAACTTTGCTTATGACCATAAATAACTCGCACAGGGTGCGGTGGTGCGGCATTATTGCGGGTTGGGATGCAGATGACTGCGCCCAAAGATCAAAAGCATTATAGCGCACACACCCATATCTCAATCAAATGCCGATTTCAAGACATCATCATCATCATCGCACTGCGCGAGTAAATTTTTTTTTGCGAACGGTGTGATTTGCGCATCCAGAAAATTGCCAATAAATTTTCATCTTCTTAGCAAATTGAAATCTATATCTCACACTCTGTTTGAGATCATGATGTTGATGATGGTGTTGATGATTGTGCAGCTATTGTCAGTCTGTCTGTCCTTTGATCCTCAATCAATGCGTTGGTTGATACCTCAAGACGCTGCTGCCAGTTATACTCAGAAGCAGACATTTGACGTTATAGTAGGTAATCATTTGGCAATAGCAATCCATGAAGCAATGATTGATGTATTGGTGAAATTTCAAGAACTTCTTTTCAACATTTCAACGAAAGTCCGTGAGTCAATGTTTGGCCTATATTTTTAATTGATTTGGTACTTTTTGAAAACGCAATCACACTACTCCTGACGTTGTCAATTCGGAAGATCCAATTTTGTGTCAATAGTTCGTCCTTAGCATCAGTATGTCAATCTCACGTATAACACGAACAGCAAATTCTTAGCTAGCTTATTCCTGAAGATATCAGATTTTTCATAGGTAGGTATTCCTCGAGAAAATAGTCAAAAGATGTGGTAAAACAGCTGGCTCAAGGTCATCGAGCAAGAACCAATGCCTGCAGATATAAACAAGGGAACATCATAGTAGAATCCCCAAGGCATTTGGAAAGACCATTTCTGTAGACTGTATAACGGCGACAACGAAGAAAATCCCACCGTCAGGCAGGAGCGATTCATCGGCCACGATGTTAGCCAACAATTGAGTGAACCCGACTTAAAAGAAGTGAATACGTCTGAAATCCAACAATGCCGCTGAAGCAGATGGTCTAACTGCCGAGCAACGATCTAGATAGGAGCTTGCACCAAATCATCTGTAAGATATGGTCGGAAGAATGCAAGCCTCAGCATTGTTTGCCCGATCCGAGATCCCCTAAACTGCTTCAACTCAAGAGGAATCAGCCTACACAACAACGCCTACAAGTTCCTCTCTTCTTTAATATGTGAACGCGTTTGATGCCTTTCGTCAACAAACTGATTGGTCCTTATCAATGTGGCTTCAGAACAGGCAAGTCAACCAGCGACCAAATTTTCACTTTGCGGCAGATCCTGGAAAAGACCTATGAACTCCAAATTGATACCCACCACCTTTTTATCGATTTAAGGCCGCGTATTACAGCATCTACAGAGATGAACTGTATAAAGCTTTGTTAAGTTTTGGCCATTGAATAAGAAGTACAGGAAGCCGTGTTAGCTACATGTAAAGTGTACGTGAGTGAAGCAACAAAAATGTCTGATGATGTCCATTTGTAGAGTATGTGCTGTCAATTTTTAGGGTATGTGCTGTCAAACTTTGACTGTGTTGTCAGTCGAGTTCAGGGGTGTATTATTTGTGTTCGTGATGGTAAGGCGCTGTAATTCGTTGAGTTCCCGTAGTGTGCACGGTTGCTTTGAATAGTTCTTCCATCGTGTTTCGAAACGTTTTTATTTGTTGGTTGTAATACAATAGGCGTAATAAATGTGATGAATTACGGATGAAAAATCAAGAAAATGTACTGGAAAATAAAAAAATTAAACATAAAAAAACGTGCAGTGCATCTTAAGTGTTAAAACACCATGCTTCCTAAAAAAGAATTGAGATTGAAAAAAATAAGTTGAAGCAAAATCGATGAAATCTTGATTTAATCAAATTTTGCTTGGCGCCCCTGAGATTAACTATTCAACTGCAGACCAGCCCTGTTGTAATGCGTTTGTGTTTGTGAAACTCACACTACTTAGAAAATTGCTTCAATTCTTGTTCATAAGACCCCTTCCTGTACTTCTTATTCAATGGTTTTGGCATCCTTGCCAAGCTCGTTCGCTATAGTGCAAAATGACGATGGAGAACGCACGCTGCGCAGATTTGCAACGAGCTTACAGAATTTAACAATGTCAAAAAAAGATTCAGACAAAGCGATGCACTGTCATGTGATTTCTTCGATCTTGAGAAGACAGAGAGTGCAAAACTCCATCGTCAACATTAGGGGTACTATCTTCTAAAAGTGTGTTCAACTTCTCGGGAACGTCGATGATATTGATATAATGGGAAGAACACAGCGTGATGTCAATTGCGCCTTTGTGAGAATTGAGACAGAAGCAGCAAAAATGGGTTTAGCGGTATATGAGGAAAAAATGAGAAAAAGGACACACAACACCGACGGCGCGGACAGAACGTCACAAACAAAGAAAAACTCATGCTAATCGCCGTTTCTTTGGGCTAAAAAAGCAATTGAATGCAAAAGCCCTCTCTCGATCAACGATGTTATATAACATCCTCTAACTATACAACACCTTGACAAAATTGGATGAATGTGCCTTTATAGAGGAAAGTTCTTCGGGTCATCTTCGGCCCCGTGTGAATTGATAGGGAATTGAGAAAAAACAGCGAACTTTAAGGGCTGTATCTAGCCAGAAGAGTCAAGGTCCAGAGACTCAGATTCATCGGTCATTTAGAGCGGATGGACACCAGTGTTCCGGCCGGAAAGCCTTCAACACTATTCCCGAGGGAATAGGAATAGAGCAAGTTGGCGGAGACTGTAATTTGAGGCCCAGGTCCAAAACGAACTGTAGCGCCATCCTTTTTAAGTAAGTAAATAAAAATGGCTTGTAGCACCGTCATAAAGCCTGAAGAGTGTAAAACCTCTTGAGCCTTAGTTTTTCGGAGCTCTCGTGCCAGTCTTCAACTATTTCAAATAAAAAATGCTTTTAATTTTCTTCCAGCCTGTATATTAAATTTCAGTTATTCGGAAAACAATAAAATGACAAAAATCATAAAATTCTTTTTTCTCCAAAACGATTATAACAAGTAATTGAGCGTCCAATATCCAATATTAAATTAATGTGCCTCTGATATCAAAATTTACAAAAGAAAAAAAGTTAATTGTTTACACACAAAATGCACTCGGAGCACATTATTTAAACGACTCCCATTAAAACAGAAGATCAACAAAAAATCGATGTTTGAAATAGACCTCCTTCCCACCGTGTTGGGTGTCTTTTTTTATAAACAGGAAATTATCCAGAAATCTGGAAGCAAGAATAAGTTGACTTAAAAAGTGTGATGTATGATGTTTCATGTTAGAATCGCGATCCCACCTCGTTTCATCCTCGTCTTAATGTCTGACGAGTCATCGGAAATTAGTTGGTGAGAAAATAAATTTGTTTTGTTTTACATCTAAATTCCACTTCTTAATAATTCCCCATCAATAGACGCACAGTCGCATCGTCGTCGTCGGTCGTCGTCATGATTCCCAATTTCCTTGAATCAATCAAAAAATCAAACCTCCTACAACGTGAGCCAATTTTATTCGGAGGCTAAACTCGATTTATACGAAAACAAGTATTAAGTCAATTCGATGGAACTTAACGACTATAAAATTTCAATTAGCTCGAATTGCAACAATGTTTATGTTTTGTATGTAAACATTGATGTTTACTGAAAATGAAAATATATATGGCTCTCTGCATCCCGCAGACAAATAGAATGAAAAAAGTTTAACCAAAAGGGACTTAGCGCCAGCGAAATGATTCTGATTCTATTCTTCTAATTGTTTCCCTTTTTTCCGGCTGTCAGTGGGCGAATGGGATTATGGAAAACCGCACTGAACATTCGGAATGACAGTTCTGCATTTGTAGGTAGGCAAATTAATTCCCTTTTTTGTTTCGTTCTACTTTATTTTTTTTAAATTTGAAGAGATTTTCAGTTTTCTGGCTTTGTTGGTGAGGAAGGATCATCGTTTCTTTTGTATGCGAAAGGTGGTGGCAGGCGTGCCGAATAGCGATAAACCACAACGCACGGTTAGCGTTTGTTGTTTGCAATATGCTCAGTATTGATAAGGAGACAATAGGTTTTTTAGAACTTCGTTTTTGAAGAACCCGCGTTGAGGGGAAGTTTCGTTTGTGGTTAGATGCGTATTGAGATGTTAATGTGATGTGATTGTTAATTCTTTTTGATTTGTTCTCAATTGATGAGTTTGAGATGAGGTAACCAAATTTTTGAAACACTTCCTTTTTAACCTAACCATCTCCGGCAGCCAGCTCGGTGCCTTGCTAACTGTCTTCAGTTTTGCCCACCATATTGGTTGACGATTTTTTTTTCACCAGAGTGCCCCGCCTGAGTCGCGGTCATCTTCCTCATAGCCACCCGGGAGTATAGTATCGAAGGTTTTCCAGGCCGGAGCATTGGTGTCCATCTGGTACTTGACTCTTATGGGTAGGTGTCGTTGTAAAACCCGTAAATCTCGCTGTTGAATATCCTTCTCTATTCTCCATCATAATGCACTCGGGGCTATATACACATTCCGAAGAAATTTCCTCTTGACACAGCCTAAGGCACTTACTTACTTACTGAAGGTGGCAGATACAGTCCATTGTGGACTTGGGCCTCAATCAACAGTCTCCGACAGCCAGTTCGGTCCCCAGCTAGCTGTCTCTAGTTTTGCACTCCAAGTTGATTGAGGTCCTCTTCCACTTGAGTGTGCCACCTGAGTCGCGGTCTTCCTCACCTCCTACGTCCCTTGGCAATAGTGTCGAAGGTGTCCAGGACGGAGCATTGGTGTCCATCCGCTCTAAATGACTGAGCCATCTGAGTTTCTGGACCTTGAACCTTCTGGCTAGGTCCATGTCGTTGTACCACCCGTAAAGTTCGCTGTTATATCTTCTTCGCCATTCCCCTTCAATGCACAAGGGTCCGAAGATGACGCGAAGAACTTTCCTCTCAGAACAGCCTAAGGCACTTTCATCCGATTTTGTCAAGGTCCATGCTTCTGCACCATACAGCAGAACTGGGATGATGAGGGTGTTGTACAATTTTACCTTAGTTGCTCGAGAGGGCTTTTCCACTCAATTGCTTTCTTAGCCCAAAGAAACAGCAAGAGTTATTCTTCGTCTGACCTCGGCGCTGGTGTTATTGTCCATGTTTATAGCGGAGCCTAGGTAGACAAACTCCTCTACTACCTCGAAGTTGTATACGTCTATTGTGACGTCTGACAGAATCAGCCTGAGGCACATTCATCCCATTTTGTCTGTGTCCAGATTTTTGCACAATACAAACTCCTCTACTACCGCGAAGTTATTTGCGTCTATTGTGACGTTCTATCTGAGCCGTTGATTTTCCCTCATTTACCGATAACCCATTTTGCCACTTCTGTCTTCGGAAGGTGCCATTGACATCACGTATCACGCTGTGTTCAGTGTTCTACCGATTATGTCAATATTATCGGCGGCGAAAGCGAGGAGTTGCACAGGCATTTGAAAGACAGCATCTCTGGTGTTGACGGTGGAGTTTTGAACTATCATCTCGAGCACGATATTAAAGAAATCACATGCCAGTGCATCGCCTTGCCGGAATCCTTTTTTAAAATCGAACGATTGCGAAAGCAAGTTGTTAAACCTTAATGTAGTAGCGTGAGTTCTCCATTGTCATTTTGGACATAGTTCGTCTCTCTAGATGCTGTCAAACGCGGCCTTAAAATCGATGACGGTGGCGGGCTTCAGATAGGAGTTCATATATGTATTTCCAGGGTCTTCCCCAAAGTGAAAATTTGGTCGATGATTGAATTTCCTGATCTGAAGCCACATTGATTGCAGTTTAAAGGATCCTCTCGTATTCATGATCGGGTTAGAGCTATCATTACGTTACTGCGCCATGTTCTACTTTAATGAAATTCAGGCCGGAAGTTTTCCAAATGACGTAAATAAACTCCGAAGTTCTTGATCAACAAATCTCTGGTTTGATTCGATTTAAAGTCAAATG
Organism: Sphaerophoria rueppellii; assembly: GCA_920937365.1. Lineage (NCBI taxonomy): Eukaryota > Metazoa > Arthropoda > Insecta > Diptera > Syrphidae > Sphaerophoria > Sphaerophoria rueppellii. Next base: position 113,343,010 of record CAKKXW010000001.1, read on the forward strand.
CACCATGTTACCACCATGTTTGCTTTTCATAAAGCCATCTATTATTTAAACTGTTAAATTTCAAGCATATTCAAAAAGTTATACAAAAATTGAATCTATTAATTAATATTTGTCTCGTCCTCTCAAACGCTACTTTTTATGAAGCTTCACTTCAGCCGTGTGTGAAATGCTAAAAACACTTCTTTATGCTTTCATTTTTCCCCATCGATCTTAACATAAACCTTTGCTGCTGAAGAAACTCATAAAACCACTAAATATTCCCCAGATTAATCTGTAAATCATACCACAATCACTTTTCGAAACATGCCTACTTTTCTATTTGCAAATAAATATACCAAGAACTGATACATCTTCCATCACAAGGCTAAAAACCCCATCATCTCAAATTTAAAGCGTATTAAATTACAAAAATCAAAACGAACAAACAAACAATACCATGTCATGTAAATATCGATAAAATATAATTTTTCATTTCACTACCAATCAAATAGGCGAATTTATTACAAATTGTAATGAATATCGGAAGCTTAAACGCCATGGAGTACCAATATTTCAACCAAAAATCGACTCTCATCGAAAATAGTTTTCGAGTATCGAGTCGTTAAGTTTTCAATACCCATACCCCCAATACTGGCAGCGCCATGAAGGATCCTTTTCTCACACTTCAATACACATTTTTGTAAACTGGGCCACAATACTCATCAAAGTAATCAGCAGACAAGAAAAAAATACTCCAGCGAATGATTTAATAATGACACACAGTCACAACAGGGGGCGCCGCTGTAGTACATTCTCGAAACAATTACGAGGTGGATTTAATTTATTCGAAAACACGAAAACTTAAGAAAAAGAAAATTCACATAATTTTTGTATCTCTGAAACGTTTAAAGATATCGTAATCAGTTTGATTTCTTATAGCGGAGAAAAATTGTTTGTTTATGTGGTAAACAGATATGAATGTGAGAAAGCTGTGAATGGATATGCCACCTTGTTTTCCAGATTAGAACAAAAGTTATATGGAGGAGGAGAAGAAGGAAAGTTCCAGCTTTCTAGACTCGATATCGCCCAATCGAATGTAAATTAAGTTTTCAATGCTGGTATTGATGTATTTATGAATGAAACTTTTGGATATAAATTTTGTTTTTTCTAACAATTTTTTATGTAAGGAAATGTTTGAACAATTAATCAAGAAGAATTATAGAAAATTATAACGAATGAAAGAGTTATTGGCACTAACCTGAGGGAAGAAAATGAGATTGTATATGAATTTTATTTCGAAAACACCGTTTTTGACCCTCTAAAATGCATGTTTCAAGCAACATTTCCCCATAAGCAGATGCACACATGTCCTTGAAATTCTACAATAAATCAATTCATTAATAATTCTTGCCAAATTTCAAATAATGCCATTGTTATTGTCATTAATCATGAGGTGACTTTAACAAAATAAATACAAACAAAAAAAAATTCTGTTTGACTTAAATTTAAAACACATAAAATTTGCCGAAATGCGAAAATCAATGAATGAAACAATGAAATGGAAATCCAGAAAATATAGAGAAATTAAAATGTATGCCGATGCGGTGTGTGTGTTTTCGAACATATCGCACCCGCATTTAGTGTTTTCTTAAACAACAGTCTGATGTTTTTCTTATAAATATTTAAATATTTACTTTGTGTAAACAAAAAACTGATGATGCTCTTGTTGAAAATATTTGCAGCGAAAATAAACTTTTAAAAAAGGAGAAAGAAAATAGAAATTATTTAACATCGTCGACAATGGCCAAAGTGCTTTTATTATGAAGAGAATATAGTACATGAAGAAAAGGGGTGACCATAGGTACCTATAGCTGAATGTTAAGTAACGACATCCATATTAGTTAATTGTTATTGATTAAGTCAACTTCTATGACCTAGAATTAACTAGAACCACGACTGAAAATAGAGAATTACCTCATCACTTCGGTGATTCGGACAGACAAAGTGCAATTGCTAGAGGTTAAAACAGTGGTTTCATGACGGCTTTTAGGCAATTGCCAGTATAACATCGATCGAACAGGTTCAAATCCAGCTCACCTTTGATTCAATATAGAGAAAGAACGGTGGGTTCATATAAGCAATCTAGTTGCTCATGCCCTGCCGAAAAAATCGTTCAATGCATTTATGAACTGAAAAACTGTTGCAGGAATGCGGCAGACATACAATATCAAAATGAAGTAAACGGCTATAAAAAAAATAGAATTACAAAAATAATTAAATTTTTTATTTGACTTAGATATGCTGGTTTAAGTTTTTTTTTAACAGAAATCTCAACATCTATAAAGGTACATGGAAATCTCCTGATCATTCAACATTCAACCAGATTGATCACTTGTCCAGCATTTTAGATGTTCGAACTTTCCGATGAGCTAACATCGACTGGGACCACTACCTCGTCGTAGCCAAGGTAGTGCTCCGAATATCCCGACAACGACCAAAGCTAGGAAATGCTGCAAGAAAATTCGACGTCGGACGGCTACAATCGCAAGAGATCCTTCTCGATCGAGTATCAAGTAACCTCTTAAGGAGTCCTATGCCGCCAACATCAAGTATCGAAGACCAGTGGCAACACTGCTAAAAAACATTTAGAGATGCCACCTCTAATGTGCTGGATTTCACACATCCACCAAAACACCCCTGGTTTGACGAAGAATGCAGGCAGGCCCATGCAGCCAAGCAGGATGCATACAAAGCGACGCTGCATAGAAGGACAAGAGCTGCTCGTGAGCTCTACGAGCGAAAAAGGAGAGAGGAACGCCGGCTTCTCAGGAGAAAAAAAAGAGAACATGAGAAGCGTCAGATCGAGGATGTTGAGAGAGCCAACAACAGGAACGAAGCTCGGAGGTTTTATCAAAAGATTAAACAGCTGGCTCAAGGTCATCGAGCAAGAACCGATGCCTGCAGAGTTAAACAAGGGAACATCATAGTGAAATCGCAGTCAATGCTGGGGATTTGGAAAGACCTATGAACTCCAAATCGATACCCACCACCTTTTCATCAATTTTAAGGCCGCGTTAACAGCATCTACAGAGACGAACAGTATAAAGCTATGTCTAGTTTTGGCATCCCTGCCAAACTCGTTCGCTTGCTCAAAATGACAATGGAGAACTCACACTGCTCCATAAAGGTTGGCAACGATCTTACGGAATCCTTGGACGTCAAAAAAGGATTCAGACAAGGCGATGCGATTTCTTTAACATCGTTCTTGAAAAGATAGTGCAGAAATCCACGGTCAACACCAGAGGCACTATCTTTCAAAAATCTGTTCAACTTTCTCGCGTATGCCGATGATATATTGATATATTGGCAAGAACATAGTGTGATGTCAATGGTGCCTTTGTGAGAATTGAGACAGAAGCGACAAAAATGGGTTTAGCGGTAAATGAGGGAAAAACGAAGTATATATACTGTCTTCGAGGAAGGACACCCAACACCGACGGCTCGGACAGAACGTCACAATAGACGCATACAACTTCGAGGTAGTAGAGGAGTTTGTCTACCTATTCTCTGCTATAAACACGGACAATAAACCAGCGCTGAGATCAGACGAAGAAAAACTCTTTTGCTAATCGCTGTTTCTTTGGGCTAAGAAAGCAATTGAGTGGAAAAGCCCTCTCTCGAGCAACTAAGGTAAAATTGTACAACACACTCATCATCCCAGTCCTGCTGCATGGTGTGCAGAAGCATGGCCTTGACAAAATCGGACGAAAGTACCTTAGGCTGATTTGAGAGGAAAGTTCTTCAGGTCATCTTTGGCCCCGTGTGCATTGAAGGGGAATGGCGAAGACGATACAACAGCCAGAAGGGTCAAGGTCCAGAGACTCAGATGGATCGATCATTTAGAGCGGATGGACAGCAATGCTCCGGCCCGAAAGCCTTCGACACTATTCCCGAGGGACTTAGGAGGAGAGAAAGACCGCGACTCAGATGGTGCACTTAAGTGGAAGAGTGCTGCATGCCGACATTTCTGAACTTACCTGAACTACTCAGTACTAAGACACTTGCAGCCATATCTATTAATAAAACAAGTCTATTCCACTCTTTGTATTTGGCTTGTGGCACGACTAGTATTATCAAGATTGGTTCTCTGCTGGGTTTGCAGCTACAATACAAAACAAAAAAATAGAGTGGCACGACAGCTCTTGAAGAGCCAAGGCCTAAGTGGCTTACTCTCATCAACAATTCTCTAAGTGCGTGTGAAGAATTGAGGGAACCTACAATTTAACGCCGATTCCGAACGGCAAAGTTGAGAAGCACTTTTTTCATGACAGATTGATGGGTGGAAATGCTTGGAGTTTAAATGACATTATCTCCGATCACCGAAAGCTCGACCTAGCAAAGCAATGGGCTTATAGGCAAGTAGCTTCGGGCGAAGCGTGATCTCTGGGTTTTATGAAAGAAACGATACCCTGAGACGAAACAGCAGAGCTTGGTTTGTTCTGCCTTGAGAGCTTGATTTCACTATAATCATTCGATTTTTCATGAAGCAGGTAACCCTAAAATCACCTTTGTAAAACAAAACAAAAATGCAGTGCATTCCAATAATTGCGAACGTCTGAAATTTAAATGGGCCATTATGATGACTCTAAGTAAACTAGCCAGCTTGGCTGATGAAGACAACAGACAACAATGATGATGCAGTGCATATGATTTATTTTTGAATGAATAGAAAAGTGGGGCACTCAAGAATCGCCACTGCATTGGAAATTTAGAGAGAGATAAGGTTCTGCATGTTACCCAAATGCATTTCTAGAAAATTTGCCAAAAAGCATAAGACGAGTAGTTTTAAATGCCAACATTTCAGTCTGTTGAAAACTGCATTCTCTGTCTGCAGTTTAAAGAAAATACTTCCTGATTTTGACTAAGTTCGAAAATTATTCTCCCTGCATGACCACTGATGAAATAAATTAACAACTCCACTCGCTTGGAGGTCGTAGATCCACTCGGGGAGCCAATTATCATTGTTCTCACCTGAATATGTTAGCGCCTATGTAAACCCAGCGGGGTTTCTTTCTACTTCCATGCATAATGCATATATATGCATTGATAATTTCAAGCGTGCATCCAGAGGAGCGATCGAAGTGTAAACAATACGCCCAGAAGCGTTTACTAGCGCCTCGACCTCAGCATCTGAGTTCCATGGCGTTAGCATCCCACATTGATGAGCAAAGGGTGCTGCTGGGATTCACCCCTTAACCGGACTGTTTTTGTGTTGTTGTGTGTTTCCTATTTTCGTGAGGAGGAAACTCAATCTTGAATCTCACTTATGGTTATTTGGCATTTTTGTGTTTACACAAGGAGGACGAAGATTCTGATGATGATTACAACGTTGACGGAGTCAATTGCCTGAACACCACCAAACCACTGCTGCGCGCTGCTATAGCTGCACTGCTAAAGGATGAGCTGCGACTCGCCCAGATTGCTTCTGCTTGTTGTGGTCGGGCTAGTGGTCGTTCTGATGCTCCTTAATGTCGAATGAAGATTCTTAAATATTGCCATATCGCTATAGAAGAGTATACTCCCGTCATGTGGTAATGCTTTGGTGGTTAATCTCTTTCATATGGTTTGGATTTCCTGGTTCGTCTGAGATTTTCCAATCGACACGAAGACGACGACGACCTACACAACCGTTTCGGATACTTAGCCAAAACAGATTTGGCGAACACACACGCTGCTACTGAAGGCATTCTTGAAGGAAACTCTTTATTTTTCTGGACTATGGCCATCGATGACAGGTAGCGGAACTCAAACGGAGACTGATGACCAAATGACGATGGACAAAGATAAACGGACGCGCCCCGGGTCGGTTGGTATAATAATAATAAAATAATACGCTTCATGTGGTAGGAGTTTTTTCGGGATGCGTGCGTGGAAAATTGATTGGAAATTTCTTATTCTTTTCCATCAACAGAGACATTCTTTTTGAGTGGCGTAGGTGTTGAAGGGGCATTTATTTGCATTCGTATGTTTTGGATAATTGTACACTCCTTTTTGGTTTTTGAACGTTCGTCCGTCCGTGGTTTTGGGTCGAACTTGAAGAAAAGAATGAAAACAATAAATTCATGAATGCCAGAATCCTAGACAGAATGTAAACATTTCGGAATGGGGGTGTGTTGCGAAATAATTAGGTAATTGTTTGTTTTTCGTAATGCGGAACAAATGTTGCGAACGAAGAGACAAACAGGAGGACTGTCTGATGTGTAACCAATTTGTTTTGCAGAATTTCACCTGTGAACCTTGTTTCGTCTACATGCGTCAGATGTTAGGTTTAAGGTTTATAAAGGATATGTGGTTTTCGTAATTGAAAAAAGCTATTGCTATGGCATGAGAATCACTTTATTTGTAATCAACTGCATGTTCTTTGGAACATTAATCCACATGGAATGCAGCACATAAAACCTCTTCTTTTCTGCAATCTCCACTATCTCCCTTTTCTACGAAACAACAAAATGTCAACAATATCGCAGCCTCTCAACGGTATGGCTACCAATTGACAATTTGACAGTGTCGCCTTTTGCTTTTACCATAGCCATCATATCGATGTACTTCAGATTTGCCTCGAGAATTCAATTTCCCCTTGAAAATAAGCAATTTCCTGTCTTTGTCCTAAATAAACATACCACGGTGACGACTCTCTGCCATTGATGGAACCAACTTTGTACCAAAAAAAAAAATGTTAAAATAACACGAAATGCAACTTCATCAGACCCAATATCCTACCGCATCACTCATTAGGACCTCCTTGCGACCGTCAACTGACGATGACGACAATACAATCAGGGTAGGGTACCATCAGACTAGAAGGCCATTATTTTAATCACTTTGAGGACATAATCGGCAGCAATAATCCAATCGAAAAACTAAAATTAAAATATTAAAAAAAGAAGAACAAAAATTAACGAGGCAAAGCGGTTGATAGTCCCATCAACACTTCGATTGCGGATGGAAGTGTTTAGCCATCAATATTTTAAAATTTGTTTATTCTGATCCACCAGAAGTTGGGTTTTATTTGTTCTTTCGTGGTGGCGACATGTCGTCTGGAAATTGGTTCTTAGTTCTAATTCTCACAGAACAGACGGAGAATCTTATTTGGATTCAGTCTCATTAGGAAAATCAGAAATATTTATTCAACGAAAGGAGATAAAGTGTAACGTGATAGGTGTAGATAGGCTTTGTGTAAACAATGTCCTCATTTGTTCGGTTATGTTGTGTGGTCTTTTTGTAGGCAAACAGAATTGTGGTCCCGAAAACTTTCATCAAATTTTCTAGTGGAAATTTATGTTAGCCGTTTAATTCATCAGCTAAGAAATGTTGAAAGATTATTTGAACCAAATATAATCAATTGTTGTTACCGTCGGCAAAATATATCCATCCTACAAAAGGGTAGGCACTTTACTAGCTTCTTATGTCATTCTAAATTGGCGAATGGAGACATCATTCGAAGATAGATCTTCAACTGGATCCATTGATGATCTTTGGAAGTCAATTGCACGCTTAAACTTTGATATCAAGCATTAATCGTAAGGTCGATTTATTCGACATATAGTAAACCTTAAATTTTGACTTACTCTAAGAGGTTTCAAAAAATTTTCAATAAAGAGTCTTGTTGTTCATTTCAAATACATACATCCTTTCTTCGTTGGATTAGAAACTTTCTTTCGAACCGTTCAATTCAAGTTGTATTGGACGGATTCCAGTCTGAAACCCACAATATAAATGCTGGTGTGCCCCAGGGCTCCGTTTTGTCTCCGACCCTCTTCCTCATTTTCATTAATGATCTGTCTGTAACTTCTAATCCAATTCATTGTTTCGCTGACGATAGTACCCTTAGCTTTTCATATTCGGATGTGAAACTGCAACGGCAAAATATGATGAGCTCATTAAACTCTGACTTAAACATCTCAAGATTCTCGGTATGGGCATCACTCCACCACCTCTTGTGGACCGAGCACATACGCGATGTCGCAAAAATGCCGCAAGATGTTTGCGTTGCTTAAGACGGTGCCGAAATTGTTCCCCCCGTCTGATATGGCTATTATCTACAGGACTTATATCCGTCCAAAGCTTGAGTTCAATTCCCATCTTTGGGCTGGTGCTCCGCTACATACTTAAGCCTCTTGGATGGTATACAAAAAAGAGCAGTAAGAATGATTGGTGACAGAGACATCACTAACTCATTCACCTCATTGGAACACCGTCGTAACGTTTCGTGTCTCTCCTTGTTTTACCGTTACTTCTACGGTAATTGTTCTAGTGAAATAGCCAGTTGGATTTCACCCCTTAAACAATTCAACCGTAATACCCGCGCTTCCAGGAATACTCAGTTAACGCTCGATCCCTATTTCGGTCGTACGCTCAAGTATAGAGAATCGTTCTTTAGCCGTACTTCGCGAATGTGGAACTCTCTTCCACACTCTGTCTTTCCCGATCATTACAGTGTTCAGGAATTTAAGACCAATGTACACCCTTCACACTTTCCTAAAGCACTCACTGTGTCTATGGCATAATAAGGGTATAAAAAACCCCTTGAGTGTGTGTTTATTATAAAAAAAAAATACATACATCTTTACAACACGCCAATGAACTCTGTCATATCTATTTAAACCTTACTGGTTTAGGTTAAGATATCAAGCTCGTCCAATTTTAGAATACTTGAATAATGTTTTTGATGAAAAATCAAATTTGAATGGTTTTCATTTAAAATGAAATTGATTTAAAATGTTTTTTCTTGTTTTATTTTGTTCAAATAGATTTGAAGTAAGATTCAACATGGCTCTATTTAAACATTTTAAAAATTTAATCAAATAGGCTTCTCTTCAAATTATTCATCGTTCACTTTTCTCGGTGTGGGATTGAAGGATATTGAATTTGTTTAACAGAGAGAGAGAGAGAGAGATAATGGGTGAGGAGGAAGAAGAAACGGTCCAACACCTCCTCTGTCATGTTCGGCAGAAATACCTATCTCGATAACACCTTATTCGATAATACCAAAGAACTGGCAACGATTGACATCAGATTCGTATTTTCGTATATCATAGAAAGTACAAAATTGATGGTTTAACTTCTCAACTCTTCCATGAGTAACTTTCCGTTTTCATAGTGGAATCACAATCGACCCTTCAGGGAGCCCTCGCTCGTTTGCGTTATTCGCTACAAGGTAAACAGAGAATTGGCGAACATCATTTCATGTTGATTCTTCAAAGTGTGAGCTTATGTCAAAAAGAGAGGCAAGTCTTTGCGCTTGGAAAAAAATAGAGTGGCGTAACAGTTCTCGAAAAGCCAATTCTCTGAGTGCGTGTGAAGAATTTAGGGACCTTAACGCCGATTCCGAACGGCAAAGTTGAGAAGCACTTTTTCATGACAGATTGATCTTGGAAGTTTTGTCAGTTCTTCGCAAGAGGCAGTGCCCGTGAAAGATAAAATAAAAACGATGTTCTGCTTAGCAGTCAACGTACCTAACCACTATCATACTACGGACACTACTCAACTGTTATGCACCGAAAAAACTTTGAAAATATGTAAAAACTGTCTACTCAATTTATTGCTTTAGAAAATGTTTAAAATTAATCACGAAGGTCAAAACCCTGATTTTAATTTCTGGACTAATGATCCACCATAGTGGGTCAGTAGTCCCAATATAAAATTCGGCATTTATGACCCACCATAGTGAGTCATTAGTCCCGTAAACCATTTTCGGGACTTCTGACATCAGGACCAGATTCCTTGCGCCGCCGTAGGAACCTACTTTAACTGGAAAGGAGTCAGAAGTGAGTACTTATTTTTTAACTAGCAGTCAATTGAATGAAATCAACTGACTAAAATTTAATAGAATTAAATTAATTGACTTCTTGACGAAAATGTTCCAAAAACTCATAGTATAAAGTCAATACTAGTGACTCACTTTTATATCAGCACATAGTGGTTTTCTCGTTTGACTTCGCCCTGTACAAAATACTGTTCGGCGATTTGTTCAATTCCCAAGTGCGGGATATACTGTACAATTTTCGGAGTGTTGGGCCGTATACTTTAATAGCAATAAAGAGTCAAATGCGTACCATTACGCACGAGATACCATCAATTTTATAGTTTATAGCAGTTGCCCGCGACTTCGACCGCCTCTACCTCATCCACCGGCCAGAGGTTCGTCTTCAACTTGTGCATCATGCCCACTCTGGGAATTTTGCTGAGAAGTTATTTTAAAACAGTGGACTCTCTCTTAATCGAAATTGTTCTTAACTCGAAGCCTTTATATATGTTACTTACTAACTTAAGGTAGCGCTACAGTCCGTTGTGAACTTGGGCCTCAATCAACAGTCTCCGCCAGCTAGCTCGGTTCTTAGCTAGTTGTCTCCAGTTTTGTACTCCAAGTTGATTGAGGTCCTCTTCCACTTGAGTGCGCCACCTGAGTCGCGGTCTTCCTCTCTTCCTACGTCCCTCGGGAATAGTGTCGAAGGCTTTCCGGGCCGGAGCATTGGTGTCCATCCGCTCTTAATGACCGAGCCATCTGAGTCTCTGGACCTTGACCCTTCGGGCTAGGTCCATGTCGTTGCACAACCCGTAAAGTTCGCTGTTGTATCTTCTTCGCCATTCCTCTTCAATGCACACGGGCCAAAGATGACCCGAAGAAATTTCCTCTCGAAACAGCCTAAGGCACTTTCATCCGATTTTGTCAAAGTCCATGCTTCTGCACCGTACAGCAGGACTGGGATGATGAGTGTGTTGTACAGTTTTACCTTAGTTGCTCGAGAGAGGGCTATTCCACTCAATTGTTTTCTTAGCCCAAAGGAAAAGCGATTAGCAAGAGTTATTCTTTAGTCTGATCTCGACGCTATTGCTCGTGTTTATAGCGAAGCCTAGATAGACAAACTCCTCTACCCTCCACGGAGTAAGCCTTGACGTAGCGGAGTGGCTTACGGTACCTACTACTATGAAGCTTAGAGCTATGCGATCGCGAAACTTGTTTTCGCAGAAGGGCCTCCCATGGACGACAGGTCGAAGCGGAGTAGGCTGTTACTACTAATTACTTCATAACGAAGGAGTGTTCCCACCAAGGCACTCCCACCGAGGGACGGCAGCGAATGAATTTCTTCTTTGGAATCAACGGTGGCGTCTCCAGTTCCAGTTAGGCCGAACTACTTGGTGAACACCTTTACGGGCTACTTCGACTTATTTGAAGCCCAGGCCGTAAAAGGAGCGGTTTTTCCGGCTCTTGCACTTGGAGTTACATCAAGTGCCTGATGGTATTCCAGGTTGGGGGTTGTGCGTCGGGGTGACTTCCTGACCACGTAGAAAAGAATCGAGTTGCGAAGCAACAACCGGGCTAAGTAACGGACGGATACACTGATGACGACCCAAGCAAATGTATAAAGGACAATGAATTTCGGGTAGGCACGTGGAATGTTAGGTGCCTTAATAGACCGCGTGCTGCCGAACAGTTAGCGGATACCCTCAACTGCTACAAAGCAGATATTAACGCTATCCAGATGGACCGGGCAACAGGAGGATTAGAAAATGCGACATCTTTATATATGCAGGTATGTATAATTTTCCCCGTTTTAGCTACACTTTTCACTGATGCTTTGCATCTGTATAGCTTAAAACCCTTCCTCAATAAATGGACAATACAAAAAGAATTGTTCAATTTTATTTGGAAGTTGCTAGGATAAGCGCGTTTAAAAAATAAGAAAAATGAATAATTGATTGCCATTTTTAAAATATTTTAAACTGATTCCTATTGTTATATAGCCTAAGTCCTTCCATAATTAATGAACTATTCAACACAAAACAAATTGTGCGATTTGATTTAGCAGTTCCTGAGATCAGCAGGTCAAGCAAACATTAGAAGCCTTCAAAAATGAGTATTTTCTGCCATTTTTTCACATTTTTCACTGACGCTTCGCTTCTAATTGGTTGCAGCGTAATATTTTATAGCTTTAAGCCTTCTACCGTTCAACATTAAAACAATTGTTCAATTTGATTAAGCAGTTCCTGAAATAAGCGCGACGCAGAAAAATTAACATTTTTTGCCGTTTTTTCCACATTTTAAACAGATTCTTCGCTCCTATTGGTCAGAACTTAATGTTAAGTAGCCTGAAGCCTCCTCGATTAATGGACTATCCAACACAAAAAGAATTATACCATTCGAACCAGTAGTTCGAGAGATTACCGCGTTCAACCGAAAAAACTCTTCAGCTTTATATAGCTATTAGTATAGCATAGATATAGATTTTGATGGCCTATTTAGAACCAAATATTTCAATGACTGAAAGTTGAAAATACATGATATTTCTTAATCTTTTTGGTGTTTATTAGTATCGCTTAAACTCAAAAACCAGTCCAGCCGACTGATTTTGCTGGTTTTGGTTTTAAATTTATTAGTCGAAATCCAAGGAAGGCTTAAAAAGTGCGAAACTTCTGGGAAATTCACAAAAATAAAGATTATAAGCCAAATTCATTTCCCTATATGCACGAAATAAAAGTACAACAACAGGAAGGTACACTTAGTGACTATTTCTAGTGGAAAAGAAAAAAAGAATGTTTGATTACTTTTCTGACCAACCAAATAATTTTCAACAAATCTTTTTTTCTCTAAAAATTTGTACAAAATACAATTTTTAGAGCGTTATAATAAAAATAACTTTATATGTACATAAGGTGTATCATATTCCTCCAATAAAAAATTATTTAAGCGCAATCATTATTGCTTAGAAATATGTTTTTTTATTAAAAGCTTTGAGAGAGTAAGAGCTCCCATATCAGTAAAGTCAGAATTCCAAGTTGTTTACAAAAATATCTTAATTATTCAAATGACGTCACTTCCAAAATAAAAAAGAGAAAATGTATGGTAGAAGAATTTTTTGCACAGAAAAAAATAGAAGACATTGAACATTCGCAATCCTAGAATTTTTTCGTTGACAAAACAACGTTTTTGGGGTCAGCTAGTTGGGTATAAATAAAATACGAAAACACATTTTTTTTAATTTCATGAAATTTATTGACATATTTTTTTTTTAAACACAAAAATCACCAAATAACAATCAATTTAAATGACACACAATCTCAATGAAATTCAGAAGAATTATCTTCAAATAAAAATCTAGTCCACTAAATTAAGGACACTATCGATTACAATTGAACACAATATGAAACCAAACTGCCGTATTGAAAACTGCCTTTTCATCGAAGTAAATTTTTATTCGGCGAATCAAAAAAAAAAAATCCTGCGCAGTCGTCAAATTGTTGTCTTCTACCGAACAACTACGTCATTACTTATACCAAGACAAACAATAACGAATTCACCCTATGCACAAAATAAGTTAGCATTATAGCTCACTTTTTGTTCTCCGGACTCCGGAGTAGAGTACAGAAACAAGTTTGGCAACCGCAATTGCTTACAAATGAGGCGGGGAAATATTCAGAAAACGACACGCCTTTCGTAAATTCTCGATTTTTGAAATATTCCAACACCTACACACACACAAAGTCACTAAACCGACAACAACGACGACGGGCGACAAAATTTAATTATGAATTCCAAAATTGTCATTGAACAAAATATGAGAATGTATGCTGGAACAAGTATGAATATACCAAAGAATTTGACTAAAAACAAAACAAATCGATTAATCAACTAATTTATTTGTTTGAATCTGAAATAAAAAGTCATTTAAATATTGTTTTTACCGTTAAATAGGCCGATAAATCTGAAAATCTTTTTAATATCGAAAATAAACAAACAGGAATTTTGTTTTGTTTCAAAATAAAGGATTTTGATAAGGAAGAATAAATGTTTGTTGAGGGCATAGGCATAGCGTTAGTTTCGAATTTGGTAATTTGAAAACTGGCTCAGCCATTAGACTACTGTAATTATTTAATTCATTCACTTCTCTCATTACAAAAAATAAACTTTTCAATTTGGTTACTCCCAATATTTCATCTCTTAGGCCATCAATCATGTTTCAAATACAACTGCTGTATATGAGCTCATTAAATGTCTTAATGCCAAGACCAATTTCGAAGACTTCCGTACTACCGTTCCCTATATAGGATGTACATTTCCCATCTGGAATATCGATATCCTAAAACTATCTATAAGTCAAAACAACACCACCATCGCCGCATATCACACTCATTTAAGGTCTCGCAGGTTGAAATCCATCACATTATCCGAATGCCTGTTTATCCCAACTAACTCCGCTCCATGCCATCATATCGTCTGGAAAAACATTTAAGAATTCTGGAAGCCGAGAATTCGGGTTAACCAAATACGTCACGATAACACTCTCCCTAATTTGACATATTGTCGAGATGCTGTAGCTGTCAAATGCGCAATCAAAACCATCCATTTGTGGCTCATATGAACATCTTCTTCTTCGTCTTCAACTTCATTTCGACGGACGGGCGTAGTGAATTTTTGTCTTCTCATTTAAATTGAGGAAAATAGTTGACTTTTCATAAACAAACAAACAAAAATTTCCAACAGCACAACTAATAGACAACGAAATACGAATGGATCAGTTTGCCGTGAGGGAGTTGAGGCAGAACACCAAACTCGTCAGTCAGTCGAATTAACAAGATGTTTCGTCTCAAGCAGTAGCATGATGCTTGCTAGCTGAGTAACGATGTTGCCATGTGTTTCGTTTGAATATCGGTTCCATTTGGGAATGACTGTCAAAACACTTCTGTCAGAAACAATTTAGAACTGCTGGCTGATATGGCGAATAAAAGACTGTTTCGGATAGCATAAGGTCCATTTAACACTATGCATATTTTTCAGTCAGACACGAAAAAGCGATGTATGAAAGCTGTCAAGATTTGACTGTACATAAATTAGCACTTCTCAGCACTGTAGGTACGCTTTTTATTCTCTTAAAATATGTACATTTCTTCGGTTATCCAAAGTTCTCGGTTAGAAAAACAAAATCTTAGGGAAAAATTAGGCGATGATTAGTGTCTGCATCATAAAATGTTCAGAATTATAATGACGATGGCGTGAATGATGGAACCAATTTGGTCTTTAAAAGGTGGTTCAAAAAACTGGAAAAATAATTATGAAGTATTGTGTTTTGTAAAACATCATAAGAGCCGCAGACGAAAGTTGTATTAAGTCTGATTCAAATAAAACGTAAACGTTAAACGAGCTTCTAGATTACTTCTTCTCTTTATAGACAAACGATAGAAGCTAAAGTCTCCTAAAATGGATTTCAAGATATTGTCTGCCGAACAATGGGAACATGACATTCAGTATCAGTGAACCTAGAAACTCGAAATCAACACCTATCATGTTTTTATCGATTTCAGGGCGTTCAGATAAAGATAACCCCACTGTCAAAAGCGTGACCGAGAGACAATTGAGGGGACCTACAATTTAACGCCGTTCTGAATGGCAAAGCATTTTTTTATCACAGATTGATACTCTTGGAATATTTGTCAGTTTTTTCGCAAGAGGCAGTACCCGTGAAAGATAAAATAAAAACTTTATGGACACGAGTAAGATTCAAACCCACCACGTTTTGAAATATAAATATTATTATTTATATTACGCAGATTACCCAAAGGAGAAATGAGAAAAAGACCCTGCGAAGGAAGAAAAGAGCATCCGTAGTTTCTCAACTCAAAGATCTAGAAGAGTCTCGGGCAAAGAACAACACCCGGCGTTTCTTTAAAAGGTCGAAGCAATTAGCTTCTGGTTTCAGAACCGGGACACAGGCTCTTCGAAACAGTGAAGGAAACCTAGTCAGGGAATTGTAGATGTTTTTAAGCAGCACTTCGAACAGCTGCTGAATGCGCAAAATGTCGAGCGAGCTTGAGGCCAGGCAGAACAACGATAGACCAAATATTCACACTAACTCAGATCCTGGAAAAGACCAACGAATTTCAAGTCGAAACCCACCATCTTTTCATCGACTTTAAAGCTGCATATGATAGCATCCACCGGCAAGATCTTATGATGACGATGTCGGAATTCAAGATCCCGAACTGATCCAGCTGTGCCGCATGACGCTTAACAATACGCAGTGCGGTGTGCAAATGGGTAACAGCTCATCCGAGTTATTCCAAACATGCGCAGGGTTTAGACAAGGAGATGCGTTGTCATGTGTCATCTTCAACATAGTCCTGGATCAGATAGTGGCAGGTGTGAGCACGGAAAACACTATCTTCAGCAAATCCACCCAGCTCCTAGGCTATGGGACGACATTGACATCATCGGTCGATCCAAGAGAGCTGTGCTTGAAACCTTCACAGCGACTGAAGAACAGGCGAAACTCGTTGGTCTTGAAGTGAATGAGGACAAAATACATGCTATCAACAAACAAAGCAACATCTGTCCACCGCCTAGGACGAAACGTCACTGTTGGTAGCAGTAATTTCGAACAAACATCAATCCCACAAATGACACCTTAGTGGAGATCCGAAGAAGAATTACCCTGCGAACCCCTGCTGCTTCGGTTTGGCCAAACAACTGGTCTCAAAACTCCTCACTCGAAAGACAAAGTGTCTGCTATACAAAACTTTGATTTTACCAGTCCTACTCTACGACGCGGCGCCGAGTGCTGGACGATAAGTTTAAAAGGGCACTTTCGAGAGAAAAATTCTTCGACGGATTTTCGGTCCCGTATGCGACGATGGCGAATGGAGAAGAAGGTTCAACCGAGAACTGTATGAGCTGTATCAAGATGTGGTTGTAGTCAGAAGGCCAAGAAAAGATGACTGACATTGGCTCGGCCACATCGAGCGAATGGACGACAACGCTCCAGCTAAGAAAGTACTTCTCATCCAGACCCCAGGTGCGGGACGACAAGGAAGGACCGAACCTACGGTACAAGGGGCTGAGATCCTTCATGGATTGTGAGCCGGAGAAGTAAGTAAGTACATTAATTAAGATTACCCAACGAATATTGTTGGAATATAAACTCCGTATTCTAAGGAAGTTGATTACAGAATGATTATTTTACTATTGATATTTCAATTTAATATATCAGAATTAAATATTGAACATACTATGAACATATTAAGAGCTGAGTGAAACAGCTGAGTGAAACACTTAATACATATTATTACAACAACCACTACGCCAAGGCCACTACAAAGTCACCATAAGTAATTAGTAAATAGACTGATTAAGTGAATCACTCTCTTCAAAACATATTACTAGTAGTAATTTTCAGAGTTTCGTTCTTAAACCGTACTACACGAATGTAAAATACTCTAATTATTTTTCAAAACTCAAAATTTTGTTGGATTTGTCTATAAAAGAAAAGCGGTCATCTTCTACGCAAAAATTGTTTTCTCTTTGAGAACTGACACAGTTGTCTATCTTCCCCCATATTACAGTTTCAATTCATTATTATCTCTATTTAGCTATTTATGTTTTCTACCTATTCCATCTATAGACATAAAGTAGGTACTTTACAAACTGACATGATGGCAAAAACCTTAAAACAACACACCCAAATGTCAATCAAATAACTACATTACCGCCTAACGTCCCTGCCTTCATATTTTATTTACATTTCTATCCAAGTGCGAGACACTTTTCAAAAAGGGATGCAAGCGAATAATACAAATTTTTCCCACTTAATATAACCACAGGCGGAATTCGCCTTATACCAAGTATAAGCCCGTTGTGTTTTCTTAACCGACATTGAAATTTTGTGTGGTGTAAAAATGGCGCCCAACAATGAAACCCTCAACGACGAGCAGGCCAATCAACCCCTCTCATCGTCGTCGCTAGTTGTCCATGATGTTTTGGTTGTTGTGAATTTTAACAATTTCTATTCAAACAGACAAAGCAAGGCAAAAAAGCCCTTCGGTAAACCCATCCCAGTGGTGATGCTCTTGACTGAGATGAGAACAGTAGTCGTTTAAATTGAAATTCTCTTGCGTTTGGGGTGAATTTGATAATCATAAGTACACACACCCTAACCTACCTCAGTTTTTGATGACGATGAGAGTTCCCAAACTTCATTTTGTTTATCTTCACAAAATACTTCCCCCATTAGACGCATATAACAAACAGATGTGAATGCTTCTAACGAACTTGGATAATAAACCATGCAATGCTGGCTGAATGCATCTACCATCGCAGCTATAAGTTTCTTAACGTTCACCTTTGTCTAACAATCGATTAAGAAAATTTTCCCGGAAAGTGCCGACAGAACGTCTGTTGGGTAGATGAATCTTCTTCCCAAGAAAACCTGTTTCAAGTTCTTTCTAATTAGATTCATAACAATAAGCTTATAGGGATCTTGGAGGGAGGTAATTGGCAGAGGTAATATACTATATCTTCGTTTTGGTCGAATTTGAATTCCAAATTACTCGAAAACACCGGGCGAAGCGATGATGTTGATGAGTTTCCTGTTTACTTTATTGATTTATGGGCCTCAAGAGTGCTCTCCTTTGAATATATAAAAAGATTCGAAGACTCTCGAACTGATGCATCGTGGTAGGTAGCCTGCAAACGAGGCAGACGACGGGCTATCTATCTCCGGTGCTTGGTCGGTGCAATTGCATAAACAAATACCTTTTCAAACTGAATGCAGCACATCGTCGTTGATGAATGTTAAAATTAAAGGAACTGGAAAAACTTTGATACTGAAAATCGGAGACTTTAATCAATTTATGGGCAATTTTTGTTGAGTTTATTAGGTCTGGACTCAGACATCGTTTTGTCGTGTTGGACGGGTAGATGACAATCCAACGCAACATGAGTATTGTTTCGAACACGTTCTCTCTACACCGTCTAGGGATATCGATCTGAAATTATCGTTTCTTGTACAAAAAAACATAATTTTGTTTGTATTCAAAATAGGTTTAAAATGGACCAAAGGACGTTTCTAATTTGTTCTATAAAACCAAACAAATTTCCCATCTCATGCCACTTGTTCCAATCCAGCCACTAATCCCATAAAACAAGCACATAATTTTCTGAATAAATATTTTATTTATAATTAACTTCTAACACCGCATGCACACGACCACATCAGCTTTATCGAGATCGACTGACACAATAAGAGCGACGATGATGACAAACAACGAGCCACGGTCCTAAACAAATTTATTTTAAAACTTAAAAAATATATTTTGATGCCTCACTTTAGGGTGAATTTCTTTTTTACAAACATCCAAGACGGGGGGAAATTGTGCCCGCCCTAAGTGTTTGATGAGCATTCGCATGCGATGGCAATTAAGGGAAGCAAAAGAAAACAGAATTCTATCCTTTGGATAAACAAAACACCGAACATTTCGCTTCTTAACACTGTCACTCATCAACAGTATTGTTTTTTGTGTTTGGGGAATTTTCCTGTGACGAATTCCATTTTCCGAACATTTTTCAATTTTTTGTTAGCGATAAAAAATGAAACAGGAATTTCTTGAGTCTGTGAGAATGTGAAACTGAAGCACGATAAGAACTGCAGTCCATCATGAAGCTGTCTAGTTTTTGAACTATGGGGAAATCTCCAAGATGACATTTTTTCCGTTAAGGAATTCCGAGCTCTCGGCAAGTTACTTACGGCAGACGGACTTTCATCAAAATCGGTTCATCGATACAAAAGACCAAAGAAAACAAGTTTTTGGATTGAAAATAAATAAGTTAATTTTTATTCATAATTTACTTATATAAACTGCCTGCATAAGCTTGTTGGGCATAAGCTTGTTGGGCATAAGCTTGTTGAGCGTAAACTGGATGAGAGTCATAGGCCGCCTGGAAGGGATAACCAAGTGGGGTAGCTCCATATGCAGCTGGTGTGGCTGCATAAGTTGCTGGTGCAGCATACGCAGCAGAAGCGTATTGATGAATCGGGTAAGCGACTGAGTGATCGATTTGATGAGAATTGTAACTGGTAGCGTATGGAGCTACGTATTGAGCACCATACCCGATCGGGGCGGCAGCATATGCAGCTGGATGATGAGGAGAACTGTAAGCAGTAAGCTGTGAAAGATAGCCAGGAGCAGCACAGGTTGAAGCAAGGACAGCCATTAAACAAAGGACGGTCTAGAAAAATTATTTTATGGTTACAAAATTGAATTCAGTGTGAATGTGTTTTTCTGTAACTTACGAATTTGAACATTTTGATGATATTTCTTTACGGAGCTCTCTTCTTTGGATGAAGTGAATGTAAGATGTGACATTCAATTGCGATGCGAGCAACTTTTATATCATAAAATTAATTAATTCGTTCATCAGCTGTTAAGTTTCGAGTTTGCACGTGGAGCGATTTATTATTTCACTCACATATCCTCGACGCGCGTACTTTCGATTGTTTACTTGGCGTGGTGCATAATGAGTGGGTGGTTCGCTTAGTTCGATTCATTACCACATTGATTTGTATAGATTGACATCGGCTGGCTGCAGAGATAGTACGACGCCGACGGGCGGCGGCGGTAGTGTGGAATAACTAAGTCAAATACGGTTTTAATGAGATGTAGGCTTCTAGACCAAAGAACTTGTAGTTTATGTTGATCGCGTATTGATTTTTTTTATGTAATAGTTTGTTTGTATTTTGTTTTGGAGTAACGGACTTTCGACGTGATTCTGATTGTATAATCATGGACATGAGTTGCACTTAAATGGGCATAGCGAAGTTGGAAATGCTAACTAGACTACCTAAATGTTAAAAGTGAATTCAATGCTGTCATGTTCATGTTTATTCTTTTTCTTATATTTGGGCTTTATGACTACGATTGACCATAACACATTATGTAAGCAATTATCCATAGATTTCGGATTTAGCCCGGAAGCAATTAAACCTATATATTCTCACTTAAAGGGAGAAGTCAGGCAGTTGTTTCTGGTAGTCAAGTTTCCGACTTTATCTCTTTGTAGTGTGGTGTTCCCCAATGTTCTATCCTTGGACCGCTTTTGTTCTCGGCATACGTTAACAACATTCGTAGAATAATAAACTATGGGAATGTGCAAATGTTTGATGATGATGTCCTACATGATGACCTACAGAATTCTGCTCTGGGTCTCATCGAAAACTGTCTATAAGCAACATCAATAACGAGCTGTTTTCTATTCACAATTGGTCCAACGAATGTGGTCTTGTTCTCATCAATCTCCTTAAAACCAAATGTCTATAGTTATCTCAAAGAGTATGGTCGACCTTCCTTATTTTCCTAATGTGCTCTTAAATAATATTCCAGTGGAATTAGTGATCTGCACTATCGAGCGATTAAAACTATCGATTGTTAGTTACTGAATGATTTGAACTATCGAACGAATTCGTTCATTCATTCATTCATTTATTCATTCATTCATTCATTCATTTGTTCTGTTGAAGAAGAATTCGGTTTTTTTCATTATCTTCATACTTCTTTCATTTTTTTTTCAATTTGTGATTGCTTAATAACAAAGCTAATCCAAGCAACGTTAAAAAATAACAAAAATACTTTTGTTCAGTAAAAAAATACCTAAAACTATACAAACGAAAAATCAGTCTTCAAGGGGTTGGGGCCGCCAGACCGCCAACCGCGTGACCGCAAGACATGAGACCGCAAACTACTACCCCGCACTCCGCAATGCATAAGCAAATTAAAAAAAAAGTTTGATCTCGACCTAAAATCAAAAAAACAAAATTAAAAAAACAACAATTTTGCATATCATAAATTCCAATACGAAATTGCACTTTCGGAATAAATTTCCAAAATAGTGCTAAATCCCGCAAACAAAATAGTACTATCTCCTTTTCCAAAAAGTAGTAAATCTCGCAAGTAAAAAATTTGCGGTATTATGACATGTGGTCACTTATTTTGCGGTCTGGCGGCATGCACAAATAAACGAAAAATAGGAACATAAGTCATGTATTCAAGAAAACAAAAAAAAACCTTTTACTCTACGAACCCTGCTATATTCATTCCTGCTATATTTCATTCGATAGTAACATTGAACGATTTCTTTGAATGAATGAAAATAGTAATTCTATTTTAGTTCAATTACTTTTTTCGTTCGAAAGTAGTGAACGTATCTATTGAATGAACGAATGAATGAATTTTTTGATACTATCGAATAACTGAACATTTAGCAACTATCGAATAAGTCGATAGTTTTTATTCGATAGTTCCCAACACGTCCAGACGACCAAGAACCTGGAATTCTGTTTCAATAGGACTTTGCCCTGGAATGACCATAAGAACGCTGTTGTTGGAAAGATCTATGGCGCTATAAGGACCCTAACGATTCGCACCAATAGAAAAACACATGTAAAAACGGTAAGAATGACTCTCTTCGTGTAACAATACAAACGCTATCTAAAGGTAGAATAGATTGAGCGAAAAATTATTTCCATTCGTTCTCCTTGATTCTCATTAAATTGAATAACTTGCATGAAATAAGTTTTGTCCTATTACATTATTACAGTCCGGAGTGGACTTGGACCTCAACTAACAATACTCTTCAACAAGATCGGTCCCTAGCTAGCTGTCTCCATGTTTTGCAAGCCGAGTTGGTTGAGGTCGCCTTCAACTTGCGAACGCCACCTGAGCCTTGATCTTCCTTTACTGCACCTTTCCTCTGCACTTTACGGGCCGGTGTATTGGTGTCCATCCTTTCCATGGGACCAAACCATCTGAGTCTTTGGTATTTCACTCTTTTAGCTAGGTCAGTGTCTTCTTCTCTCCCATTCACCGTTTATGCAGACAAAACCATAGATCTTCCGTAGAACTTTTCTCTCGAACCGGCCTAGGGCGCTCTCATCCGTTTATGACAGGGTCCATGCTTTTTCACCATATAGCAGGACGGGGATGATGAGGGTCTTATATAGAGCATCACCTTAGTTGTTCGGCAGAGGGCTTTACTGCTCAATTGCTTTCTTAGCCCGAAGAAACAGCGATTAGCAAGAGTTATTCTTCGTCTGATCACGGCGATGATGTCGTTGTCCGTGTTGATAGCGGAGCCAAGGTATATTAAGTCCCTAACTACCTCGAAACTATATGCGTCTATATTGTGACGTTTTGTCTCAACAACCTCTGCCTACCAAGTCCTACTCTCACCTCCACGATATCGTGACCACTGGTTGTCTAGTGCCTTAGCTGGAGATATAGGGTGAAAACCCCTATGGGAGGCTTTGGCGATAGCTAACGATAGAGGGCGGGGAGAGTGTTCCCACTGAGGCACTACTCCTACAGCGGAAGAATTTCCAGGATGGAATCAACGGTGGCGTCTACAGTTAAAATTAGGTGAACTGTTTCATCGAACACTTTATATGGGCTACTTTGACATATTTGGAGCTCAGGCCGATAAGGCTCAGGCTCTTTGCTCTTGGAGTTAAAAGAAGGGCCAGGCCCTTGAGGTTGGGGGTCGTGCTGTAGGTTGACCTCCCAAACACATAAAGAAAAATTAGTTGAGAAGCAACAACAAGTCTCGGATACGGACGGATTTACTGTACTATTACATTGCCTGATCTTAATGGATTCTCAGGAAATTTACTGACTAAAACACTTTTTGGAGCCCGTTGTGAACAAACAAAAAAAAACATATATGGGTGCAAAAATCAAGTGTTAACAAAAAGTTAAGGAAAACATAGATTTTAATCCATAGTATGACAAATACATGGGTAGTGAACTCTTACTAACGTCTAACCTACTGCATCGATCTAAATTAAAATTGATACAAAGATAATCTAGAGCCTGAGGAAGGGTATAAGCTACTTTTTAACGCAATTAAGCTAGACATATTTCGCTGTAAGGCGTAAGACAAAACTTGCGAAACTATTCTTTCTTGACACAAACCGAACCAAAAATTACTCAAAGTCACGGTTGCCAAAACCCATTCCTATGTTTTTCGAATTTATATACCTCATAGGAGTGTCCGAAAAGTGAACTTTTGAAATAATGTGATTCAGGTGTTAATTTTCAATTCAGATCCTTTGATTCTTTGAGATTGAGACCAAGCCAGTTGCATACCCGAAAAACCTTCATCAACCTATCCAGCAACGCATATTCATCTCTACCTACCTACTTTAATTTTTTCAATTTACATCAAGCATTCAAGCGCACCAAACTTTCAAAACAAAAATCAAAAATCAAGCAAAGCAAAAAAAAAAATTAAAAATCCGAAAACATCAACAAGCAAATAGATAAGATGAAGTTCATGAGAACTCCATCATGTGCCTGGTATTTTAAATAATTCCAAAACTGTTGGTACTCTTGAAAAATTTCAATTTTTTCCGGAATAAATTTATTTTAATAAAGAAAGACGGATAACTTATTTGGTATAAGTCAACTTTTGATCCTACTGAAGGCATTTCCTTCTTTTATAAGAAACCAAAGTGAGGCAATATGCTGTAAGAGATTTTCTGGATTTTCCTTATTTCGTAAACAAAATCACAGGCCGAAAAAAAAAACAGCGAAAAGGGTTCAACAATATTTTTCTGTAGGTATACACCTGTACTCCACCAGTTTGATGCAAAAAGATAAGGACATTCTCCAAGAAAATTCTTGGTGGAGACTTAAAAAAGAAAAAAAAAATTGAATGATGGAAAATGCTATTTGATATTGGTTCACATTATTTCCATCAACATGCAACCCTTTCACTGGAGAAAATTATTATTGTCCTCCAGGCACTTTAACCGATGATGTATACGAGTACATTTTGTTTTCGTTGGAAATATTGAAGTGGCAAAGTCCAGTGGTTCGATGTCCACCATGCCATGGTTTACTTTAAGGGCGCCAAATGTAAATTGAACATTTTTCGGTCTATCACCCTTGAATCGGTGCAATTTCAGCCTTAAGCAGAATTTCGATTGAACAATATTTTCAATAATAACAATGATAAGGTCCTTTTGGTGCACAGCACGCGAACACATGTTGGGGTTTAATTTAATAATAATTGAAAATAGCCTTTTCTTTTGGAACCATCTTTTGTCGTTAATTTTCGAAATACTAACAAAATGAACCTTTGGCAATTTACTCTATTACAACAATTTACTCGTCTATTGTTAGTTCAATTAATCTATTTGTTATTTTTAAACATTTTGCAATTTGTTTTCATTTTAAACGACATCATCATATTGGCCTCTTGTAAAAACATTCTTACACCAAACCGCCTTTTTAAAACGTTCCTTCTTTGTTTGATCCGTGCTTAATGTTTGTAATATTATTTCAGGGTCCTCTTAATCTAAGATATACACGTGGTCCAATTTTGAAAATTTCCCAAACACAAAAATCGTTATTGTAACAACTCAATAGATATAAAATTAATCCGAAATCTTATAAAAAGAACGACCTGGCCACCCAAACCTCATTTTATCAATGTGCAGTCAACGTGCACAAAACTCCTAATTTGCTCGAAGGTAGGTCTGATGAGTCCATAAAAAAAAGAGAATGATAAAAAGAGCATTAAGAACGAATTAAAAGGGAGTGATGAGCCTTGAGCGATATTAGTTTTTGTCTCGAGACACCCCTGCGGCTGGAAAATAGACAAAAATGTTGCTCTTCTTCAGTGCATCGTCTTGGGTGTTTGAGGATTTTATTTGCCATTGTTGCAAAATCGAGAAACGGACTGAAAACAAAAAAAAAAAATAATGGATCTCTGCAAATCGAACAAGCCCCAAGGAATGTTGAAGAAAAATTCACGCAAAATTCAATGTCAAAACTTTGATTGCAAGATGTGAAAATGGGCAGCCCTTTTTTGTCACCTGTATCAATATTGTCGAAGTCATGTTTTTTAAGCTCCATGAGAATAACATGTGATTTTTTGGGAACCTACATACTTATCAAACCGCCAAATCGTATGATCATCCATTTTTACCTTCCCTTTTCCCTTGTCAGTTTTAGCCGTTTCAGCAAATTTTTCACGCTTATCAGTGTGGAGCTCAAAAACTCTGGCTTTCCTTAAAAAAAACTAAAATTTAAGCCCCATATGTTCAAGTCGACAAAAAGACTAACTGAACCGCAGGATTAACGACCTCCTTTCATACAAAGAAGAGAAGACGAAAGAATGAGAAATTAATCTGAAATCCCACTAAAAACCGGATCATCCATTTCTTTCCTATTTCACATCTCAGTCTGACAGCCCTTTTCAACGATTGCACAATTGACAGTTGGCAAAACAAAAAAGTCGCTCAAAAAAAGTGCAACAATAGCAATCTTGCACTGAACAAGGGCCTTTTTCAATCTACCCTGCAGGCTCTAGTCTTCCATTCCGAATCAGAAAAAAAAAAATTCACTGGGAATCGGGGGAGAGATCTTCTTCCCAGATTCAGCTCAGTGCCGATCAGGATTATTTCGCAAATTCGCAACACATTGGGAGTTGGATTTTTCACGGATTTTCAATTTTCAATAATAATCTTTTCTTCTCTCTTTCCTCTCCATATGGAAGAGCGTGTAATTCGAATTTAATTTCAGTTTAATTGGGTGGTCTCATGATTGAAGCAGGTCCATATCAATAGAAAAAAATGTAACAACGCAGTTTCTTTTTCCAATTTCCAAAAGTTAAATAAAAAAATGACTCAAAAACTGAAAAGTGGATTGCACTTCAATATTTAATTATTGTTATTAGTTTTCATCGATCATGGGCGACCCACGGTTTTTATTTTTGTTTTCAAGTGGTTCGAAAATTTACCATCCTTAAAAAAAAGAAGAAATACGAAGATCACTTCTCCAGACACATGGGCGACAGCCACTTGGTTGAGAAGGAAATATCGACGTTGCCCTAAAAAAAAAAGAAAAAAATTAAATAAAAAAAAATTGGAAACCCTCTTGAGTGGCCGCAATTATCAGGATGAATGGATATTCAATTTTTAAGGCCGACGCGACTTTTTGGCTTGCGAGCGTTTATGAAAATGAAATAAAAATTCAATGAGATCGTATTTCTGAAGCTATGCTCGAGTTAGTTCCTTGGTTAGTGGAGTTGATTTTTTCCGGTTTTACGGTCAGTTCGGATGTGTAAGCTGATAGGAGGCTGACACTTATTCTGTAATGATTTAACGGTTCATAAAGAAAGCAGAGCAGTTGGTACAATAAAATTTTAACGCAATTTGATGGCTATATTTTTTCCCTTAGGGGTTTCCGGTGCTTTGAAATAATGTTAAACTGAAATTAAATTGTTAAGATTTGATAAAGAGAGAAAGGGAAGTTTTCTTTGTAAAAAAAGCGGTATTCTATGTTTTTTTTTTTGTAAGTTTCACGCGGTAATAGGAGAAAGGCCGAACGCCCGAACTCGTTGTAAACGGCTGTTCAATCTTGGATGAGGCCCACTTCGAAAATAAGACTCACTACCTCGTCTTGTTTGTAAATTTTAAAAGGAGTCTTCAGGGCTTTTGTTTAAAAACATGAGCTTCATAGGACGATGAAGGTGACAACAAATTAAAATTGCTTATAAACAAAGAAAAATAAAAGACCTTTTTCTTTGAACGAACAAAAGTGTTTGCTGATCAAAAAATCTACCCCATCGCAAAACCAAAGACAAATGAACAAATAAATTGTTTACGAACTTCAAACGCTACCGCGCTACTGCAGAATTTTCTATCACCTCATTCACAACTTCACACCCAATTGAGATCCGTCCACCCGACCGTTCATTCATTAAACCATATTCAAGCATTTTCATTCACTCTCAAATTTGCCGACGGATGATCTTTTCACGCTCTAGAATCGCTCTCCAATTGTACATCCGATAGGTATATTCACCCCCAGTGTATTTGGCAAATTAAAAAAAAAAAAAAAATAACGATGTGACGAAAAGGCAGAGGCGTTGGAGCACGTCTCAATTCCAGATCACCTACCTCCATCTGTTTTTTTTTCCTCCAGTTAAGATCAAAGAAAACCGCCACCATTGCCACCGTGGGTCGTCATCGTCACATTTGACACTCACAATCAGCCCCCAAAGAAAGAACTTTTGTTTACGAGATAACGAGGCAAAAACTCTTTTTGTTGTTTGCGAGTTCTAAGAACTTAGCGCAAGTGTATCTAGTTTTTTGATGATTAGGAGTAAAAATCAGATCATAAAGATGAGCATTTATTATTTACAAGTGGGTGATCGCACCTGCACCACCTCACCGTCCCATAAAAACTACATCATAATTGACTTGCACTAGTGCTCAAGATGAATACAGACAATTTTTGCCACAAGCGCAAAGCCACAAAGCGGCGAACGGCGAAAAGAATCGTTTTTCATTTTCATTCATAAATAATAGCTCCAAAGTGGGCATAATCTCTCTGATGTTCTGATGGAATTGTTTACAGAAAATCCTTACCGAACTCTTTGATTGGGAATTCCGGTGAAAATTTAATTGATGTTCCTGGGAAACTCTTTTTTTTGGCTTCATTCAGATTCACTGCATAAATGAAAACAATAAAGGTGAAAATGTTGAGGAGAATAATATACAGTAGCGATTGTTGTTAACAACCCTTAAGTCTTACTTCTGCCATGCCTTCGTCTTTTGTAATGCAAAATAGTCCGAGATATCTTTGTGCAAGGCTTAAATGCACTGTGAAATTGAAATGCAAAATCTCCACATAACATGTTTTGCCTTATGGGAGGGACGAAATTAATTAATTCCTTATGTTTGTTACAAGAGGCTTATGCAACACACAAGATACACCAAGGACATGCCACAACCGAAATCCACAAAGGGTGAAAGGTATATCTCGGGTTTAATCCTTGGCAGCATCAATTTTGGCTGAGAGAGGTGAGGAGAGGGTTGGGAAAATTATTATTAAATGATTTGCTGAAGGCATGTAGCCTGTGGCCACAGAGATAATGTGGTTCACGTGTTGACATCTTCTTTTGGAAATAATTCAATTTATATGCAACATGGGATAATAGAGAAGGATATGATCCGGAGACAGTTAAATCCTCCAAGTCTTAGGTGTTAAAATGTATTTCAAGACATATAGATGAAAATTGAAATGATTCGAATACGAAAGTTATTGAAAAAAAAGTGTAAATTCTATCAACAAACGTGTGCGAGAGTGGTTTATGTCTCCAGTTTCGCACGCCAAGTTGGTTCAGGTCCTCACCACCTGTGTGCTTCACCTGAGCTACAGTTTTCCTCTTCTGTGACGTCCTTCTGGGTTGGATTCGAAGACTCTACGAGCCAGAGCATTATTTTCCATTCGCTCTACATCTATGACGTTGGACATTAACTTTTTCTGGCTAGGTCAGTGTCGCTGGCCAGCTCATAAAGTTCTTGATTGAATTATCGTCTCCATTCTCCATTTATGCAGACAGGACCAAAAATCACTCGAAGAATTTTTCTCTCGAAGGAGCCCAAAGCGTTTTCATCGGTTGTCACTTTAGTTGCTCGGGAGAGGACTTTACTACTCAATTGCCTTCTAAGCGCAAAGAAGCAGCGATTGGCAAGAGTGATTCTTCGTATGATTTCGGCGCTGGTGTTTTTGTAAAGCGGATCCTAGGTAGACGAAGTCCTTAATTACGTCGAAGTTAAATCTGTGCTAACATTTGCTCCTAGACGATGTTTTTTTTTGAGTTTTTTACACTATCAGAATTGGTCGAAGAGAGCTTATAGCAAGCACAGTCTTACGACCAATGGTTTGCCAACATAGTAGACTATGTTATACCACCGGCTCATCACTTAGTGCAGTGTTAGTTGTTAGTAAGCAAACATAACATAACAAACACTCACATGGATGAAACAAAAACAAGACAGTTAACAAAACAAGATTAATCCATAACTAATAATTACAAACATTAAGTAAACAGAGAAACATTTAAAAGTGTATAACACTGGTCTTGAGCAAAGACTTCAATTTATTCTTACTTATATTTAAATCAAATAAGTCTGAGTTGCAGTTTGAAAGCCTACTCATACGTGTCAAGGGCTCATAGAAACCATAGTTGGTACGATGTTTTGGTTCATGTACCAAGTGCTTCCTACGAAAATTATAACCGCCACCCCGATGGTTGAAAGATATAGCGCCAAGCAATTCAGGTGCATCTGTTACACCAGTAATAACTTGATGGAAGAATACCATGTCATTGTTATTTCGTCTACTTGACAATGTTTCCATTTGGAGAGTTAGTAAACGGTTTTCATAAGAGGGGACATTCAAAGGATCACTCCATAGAATACCCTTCAGGGCAAAACGAGTAAAATTTCGTTGAACAGATTCTAGCCTCTCAATATGAATATTGTAATGAGGTGACCAAACTTGGGAAGCGTATTCTAAGTGAGGACGAACATAGCAATAATATAAAGCGCGGGTTATATTTGGATCGCGGAACTCCTTTGACCAACGCTTTATAAATCCAAGCATTGAGTTTGCTTTATTCACGATGTTGTTAATGTGCACAGAAAAATCTAATTTAGGGGTAAAGAAAACTCCTAGATCTCTTACGGAAGTTACACGGGTTAGAATGTGCTGTGAGATAGCGTAGTCATATGAAGACGGTGCACGCTTCCTTGAAAAGGTCATTGTTTGACATTTTATTGGATTAAGGTTTAAACTATTTTTCTCACACCACAATGCAAAACTATTAATGTCATCTTGTAGAAGAATGTGGTCATTACTAGAAGAGATGTTTTTGTAAATCTTCATATCATCTGCGAAGATGAGAATTTTGCTATTACGTACACATAACGGGGCATCATTTATAGCTAAATTAAAAAGTAGAGGTCCTAGATGGCTACCCTGCGGAACTCCCGAATTAGCAAAAAATGACTTAGAGATAGAATGCCTGAATTTTACTTGGTAAGACCTATTCTCGAGATAAGAGGATATCCAAGTGATGAAAAATGGGGGGAAGCCATATGCATTTAGTTTGAATTTTATGATGGCGTGGGAGAGTTGGTCGAAGGCTTTCGAAAAATCAGTATAGACGCAATCGATTTCCTGACCACATTCCAAAGTGCTAACACATTGATTTATAAAAGCAAGAAGATTTGTGACAGTAGAACGTTTCTGCATGAAACCATGCTGTTGGTGACAGATGATGTTCCTGCGATGAAATGCCAAACTTTCACAAATAACTTGTTCAAACACCTTAGGAATGCAAGAGAGCTTGTGTTGGTTGTCCTTTGTCCCGATAAGGATAAAAGGATGATAAGGAGCTATCTGGTTGTTGACGAAAGGTTTCAAACGTTCACACAGCACGGCAGACAAGATCTTATACGCGATGTTAAGGAGACTTATACCTCTGTAGTTGGTGCAGTTCAGGGAATCTCCTTTCTTGAGGATCCGGCATACGATGCTGAGATTCTATTCGTCGGGCATGCTTTCCTCCGACCAAATTTTGCAGATGAGCTGGTGCACGCTACTAACCAAATCATCCCCAGCAGCTTTGTACGCGTGGGTCGTTATAATTAATTCCGTCCTTATCCGAGGCATGTTATTGGTGTTTCGGAACTATATTTTCTTTATGTGGCCGGACAGTCACCCCGATGCACTACCCCCAACCTGGAGGGCCAGGTCTTTATTTAAACTCTAAGACGAAGAACCGTCCAAACCGCCCCTTAAAGGCCTGTGCTGCGAATATCTCGTTGTAGCCTTATAAGGTGTTCACTAAGTAGTTCATCCTGACCTGAACTGTAGACTCCACTATTGATTTCATCTTTTGAGTTCTTCCGCTGCCGCCTGTTGAAAAGGAGGCCTGCTTACTGACGCATACATCCTCCTACATCCATACTGGGGTTGGAACCCAATCTTCGGTTGAGGTACTGGACACCCGATGTTCACCGCGTTGAGGTGAAGAGGAGTTGATAGACAGAGGTTGCTGTGGACGCTTGTGTCCTCTTGAATGCACTGTGTCTACCCTTCGAACATCGAAAGTGTACACATTTAGCTAGAAATTTGTTATGAAGATTCTTTAGGTTTTTGAATTGATTTGCGAAACGAAACAATTTAACATTTTCCATTTCCTATTTTGTTTTATCTATTTTCCCTATATTCGTTTTCTCACCTACATTCATGAGAAAACGGCAAAATGAATAACCTTGTAAAAGAAATAAACCAAATAAGCCGTTATCAAATTTGACTGCTGTTAAAGGTTCGTTTACATTTAAGGAGAATCACTCATTCAATCCCTCGTATTTTGACAATTTTCTTTCGGGGAAAAAACGGGACGAACCTACATATCATATAACTTATTCGTATTGCATTAATCATTTTTCTTGACGTTGTCAAAATTTCAGCTATCCCTTTTGTCATAACTATAAATAATATGATAAACCTTAGCCATAAACACGAAATCAAAATATGTGTTAAAACAAGAACGTGACCTACCTGCTTTTCGGTATTCACACAATAGTAGGTTAGGTACACTTTACCACCTCAGAGTGTACGAGTGTAGGAGGTCTTTATTGTTGGTCATTGTTGCAACTGTCATCACAACGATCATTCGTAATTGTAATGAATCATAACCTTTGGTAATTGATCGATATGAGTCGTGGCATTTCAAGATTCCAAAATCCATAGGTACCGGATTCAAAATTTCAAATTGGCAACAGTTGGAAGATAATGATCGATTTGAATTGAATCAAGCAAATAGAATTCCTTTTGGGATTATAAACAAAATACTCCTTAAGAGAAGTGTACATGTATTTTAAGAACTGCTTACTGTCCGGTTGCATAAATTAGTCGACTTAATTGCTTCTCTGGAAGGCAAAATGCAATTTGACATCAGATTCTTTTTTGAAGTCAGTGCTCCATGGAAAGAAAACAAATTGTAAACAAAAAACAATTTTGCATCTGGGTGCTGTCAAGGATTAAAACAATTTATGATGTTTACTTAGCCATCGAGTAACACTGCAAACAATTTATCTTCAATTTATTAAGAACTTTGTAATTGATTTCAAAGCCTTTAGGTTTATCTTTGTCCCAGATACAAATATTTCACTTTTAAATTTAAAAATTCTGCTGGAATAATTAATTTAAAAAGCATCTCCTATAAATTAACTTAGGCCGTGTGCGAATTGGGTTAAAAAGTGGTTAAAACTTGACGTTTGGTTAAATTTTGACACTTCGCGTTGAATAAAATGTGTTAAAAATTAGACTAGCTGCGGAGCAGGTTAAAATATGACAGTAGTGGTTAAAAATTCATCCATTTTTAACCACAGTTCATCCAATTCGCACACAGCCTTACAACTTTAAATCAAAAACTCCTTCCTGCACATCACTTCACTCCAATGAGGAAGTTAGACATCACGTTTGAGTCAAAGTCTCATAGTGATCCAATTCCTAATGCATTTCATGCCTGTCAACGAATTTGTCAGTATATTTGGTGTTAAGCATATGTTCAATTAGTCCCTTGACATTCAATGTCGGCCTTGATTGATGGCGTCTAACACCGTGGTGCAGAGGCAGACGCTGCCGAGTGCATACAGTGCATTTGAGAAATGGATCATCGCATTGCAACTAATCGTCTATCACAGAACTAGAGGAAACAAGAAAGCCAATTTAGCTGTTAAATCGTCAATGTGTTCACGTTGTAGACGAGCTGTGTGGTTATGCTCATTCGTCAAGATCGTCTTGATTGTTTGATAATTTTATTTGACATTAAACACTTCTAATTGAAACAACTAGATGGAAGTAATTTTAGTTCTGAATACAAAGTTCCAAATGAATTGGCGAAATTTTGTCACCTTAGCTGATTGCCATCTCAAACGGATCTTGACCCTCATTTATCATAAATAAGAATAAAAAAAAATCAATAAAATGTATCAAAGAAGCACACTTGACACACCTCACCTCATCATCATTGAACACCTCATCAACTTATCAACAGTCATTTGGTCCTCGAGAAATTCCATCACACCACCGCCCACCCTCTCTCACTCCGAATGAAAGTGAGACACAAATACTAAACGATCATCCGCACCAATGAAGATCACATCCGACACGCTGACGACGACGACGAACGACGACGATGATCAAGCATGAAGAAGTCATCTCTTTCAGCCTCTTCAGTCTTCAATCATTAATAATAATCTTGCTAGCGACTTGCGATGCCACCCATAACACCACTAGCTCTTGGCTCAACACCAAGTCTAAGGCATTGTTTGTTAAGGAGACAGGAAAGTGGCAACAATTTTACGCGTGCCTTTTCCACATCTTCATGACTTTGGGCATTCTTTTTTTCTCTTTTAATTGTGGACTTTGAAAAAGATGACATCAAGTGGAATGACGGATGAACGAGATGACGAAGAGGATGATGATACGTGGCAATTGAGATTCCAAAATTAATTTTTAAATATTTTATGCGACTTCACGATCGATGACGATATTGAGGTATGTGACGATGGGACTTTTCATTCTTTTTGGAAGCTTTTTTTTTTTTGAGGAATTTAATACACCTGTCAGGTTTTTTGTTTACCTTGTCAGGTGACGAATTGTTTTTGTTTATGGTTGAAATTTCAATCGTTTGCGTTTTGCTCGCTTATCATAGCACTTTCAGCTTTGTAGTTAAATGAAATGTATATAAAAGTACAGATACGCCTTTTTTTATATTTTCAGCCTTACCGTTAATCGGCTTTGATGAGGTGTAAAAAATTAAATAAATAAATAGAGTGGCGCGACAGCTGTTGTAGAGCCAAGGCCTAAGTGGCTTACTCTCATCAACAATTCTCTAGGTGCGTAGGAAGAATTGGAGGACCTACAATTTTACGCCGATTCCCGAACGGCAAAGTTGAGAAGCAATTTTTCATGACAGATGATACTCTTGGAAGTTTTGTCAGTTCTTCGCAAGAGGCAGTACCCGTGAAAGATGAAATAAAAACTATGGGACAAGGTAGGACTCGAACCCACGACGTTCTGCTTAGCAGCCGACGCACCTAACCACTCAGCTACGGATGAGGTTTATCCGTCGAAATTTGACAGTTGAGCCATCTATAAAAGTATCTCACATCGAAAAGTCATTTTCGAGAAATTAACTCGATCAAAGAGTGAAACACAGGGTTTTTCATTCCTTAGCTACTTTAAATATAAATAAAACAAATTCGCCCATGTTCTGCAATTCGATCAAAAGTGAATTGAAATGACTTTTCAAATTCACGTGAAATGAAATTGCATTTTTTACATTTCGATCCATTTCGAAAATTTCGGATTTGCTTCGAACTGTCAAACAGAACAAAGATTTCCATTTTTATTTTGTTGCTTAGCACGTGTGCGAATTGGATGAACTGTGGAAACATTAACAAATCAGATGAAATTATAAACACATACATGTGCTGAAAATAAATTTACATCTGCTACGATAGGTAGAATGCATGAATTTTTAACAACTATGTCTTATTCAACTGCCGCAGCTGTCAAATTTTAACCAGCAAACGTCAAGTTTAAACCGCTTTTTAACCCAATTCGCACACGGCCTAAAATGCATTCCCTGGCGTGGTTCATCTCAGGTTGTTCAGTCCTGGTTGTCCTTCTGTTGGTTGGTTTGGATTGGGTTGATGTGCTGACTCAGGCCAGCATAAAAAGAAACTGCTTCAGCGTTGTTCGTTGTCAATTGCTCGGAAATATCCATGGCACTCAGGTACCTTGATTCGGGATGGCGTTCCTTGTTGTTTATCCTTCTCATCAGCGGATTGGGGTGGTTGGTAATATTTGAAATCATCTTTCTAGCTGCGTCAACAAGAAATATGTCTAGTGGCTTGATCCTCGTAGAGCCGCTTGTTGCTGTGGTACTTGCGCCTTTGCCTATCGAAGTGTAGTCCAGTGCAAATCCTTAGTAGCTTCCTTTCAAATAATAAAAGTTTCTGCATTGCTGTATTGGAAATTGTAAACCATGCTGAAAAGCTGTAGCTGATCACTGGCCTGAGTAGTTGCTTGTATAGATCAGCAGTTTGGTTGGCTTACTTAGTCCTGTCTTCTTCTTCAATAGGGCATTGATGCGATGGAAGGCTAGGTTAACTTTGGCAAGCACTGCTCTTGAGTGTGGGTTGAAACGAAACAGCTTGTTGAAGTTTACTCCCAGGTATTTGGCGTTCCTTTTAGCTTTTATAGTTGATCCACTTGGGAACTTCAGTATTAGGTTCCTGCATGCTGCCACATACTAACTCCGATTTGGTGGTGTTTATCCTAATTCCCCATTTGGTGTAGTTCTCGTAGAGTCTGGGTTTATGCGCTTCAACCTTCCGGAATGCTAGGACAGGTGAGATGGATGAGGCGTACGTGAGAGAGTCATCTGCAAAAGCAGATTCTCACATTCTGATGGCACAGGTTGGTCCGACGTCATTAGGCATTAGAGAAAGGGTCCGAGCTTCGACCCCTGGGCCACTCCAGCCAAAATGTTCCTTGTTGTTGATTTCATATTTTCAGCTTCCACGAAAAACTTCCTGGAAGAAAGGAAATGTTAATTATTGCCTGAGGGATATCTAAAATAGGGAGCTTGTGGATGAGAGCCTCGATCCAAACGCTGTCGAATGCTTTCTCAACATCCAGATAGTATCCTACCGTAACATGGTGACTGTTGAGAGCTGAGGACCGTCGTTCTGGAACTTCACCAAGGGATGTAGAGTGGAGTGGCCTTTGCGGAATGCAAACTGCATGTGGGGGATGATGCTGCGCTCGTTGGAAAATTTTGAAAGCCTCCTAAGTATGATTTCCTCCAGAATCTTGCTCATATTGTTTAGAAGGGATACAGGCCGATAGTTGCAGACCAGGTTGCTTGCTCCTTTCATCAGGATGGTAACTATTTTTGCTGTTTTCCACTTCTGTGGAAAGTAGCAATTGTTAATGCACTTGATGATGATAATCGCTAGAATTATCATTACAGCTTGTGGAAGTTTCTTCAATATGTAGTTGGAAACACCATCCATTCCAATTGACTTCTTTGGCCTAAGACTGCCGATGATTTCTGCAATCTCCTCCTGATTGCAGAATTGCTGGTGTTCTGTTGGATCTTCAGCTGGACAGGCATCGCCAAACTGAACTGCTTCAGTATTGGGTTGCTGGATTAATTGGATGCAGGAGTCGATATCCATACGGAAGGCTTGGTCTGCTGACGGAAAAGGTGTGAAGCTTTGCTCGAAGCGGTTGGCAAAGGCTTCTAACTTATCTGCTGCCGTTGCAAGCTTGATGTTCTTGGTGTTGCTCAGTATAGTAAGTCCTTGATACATGTTGTATAATTATTTGAACGAAGAATTTTAATGCTTCGTTCTCCATGATTCTCAATATTTGGTGTCTTCTAAAATGTCTGTTTTTGATAAGGGACTGTTAGAAAAATCGAAAAAAGTGTCAGATTTCGATCTCCATAATTCTCATGACTTTCAGTCACGAAAAGGAGTAGATTCTCACGAAAAAAGGAGGATTTTTCGCGGTCAAATGAGATTCGGGCGAGTAGTTTGCGGTCACGGTTATAACCCGCCTGAGGGAATAATGTTCCTAGTTCTAATGAAACATCCAGTTGGAATACTCCAAATAAAAGGATATACAAAATTGAAACAACACAAATTTATTTTTTTGATTGACCTCTCTCTATTTTGTCTTTTCTCGAATTTCGAATCAAATCGAATCATCACTTTGATGCATTATTACAAATAATTTCACACAATGGGATTGTTCATTTTGCTTGTTCTTTGCTCTCAAATTTTCATATCTTTTTTCTTTGCGCGAAGTTAGGTAAATATTTGTTTTGAATGGTAATCAATTTTCTTTTTCAAATTCTAGTTTTGCTTAAATTTTCTGTTTCTTCAATAACAATACACAATAACGTCCGATTTACAACTTTCTATTTCTAACTATTTTCTGTTTTCTGTGTTTCTTTTTCTATGTCGTGTTTCTGGCTACAAAATTAAACTTCTTAAAAAATGCTTTCAATAATAGAAAAATTTGATTTCAAAAATTAACAAATTCGACAACACAAAGAGTTTTTCTTTTAATAATAATTATGACTTAAACAAACCACAAAAACGAACAATAAAAAAGAATATAAAAAAAATGTACTTAAAAGGAATGAAGGATAAAATTTGTTTCCTTGAAATGTTTGCAAATGCGGGCTGTGTCCTCTGTGTGTTGTGTTTTGCGGGGATTTTTTTGTTGTTGTTGTTGTTTTAGATTTTTGGGAAGTGAAAGAATACAAAAAAATGGACCAGAATTATGTCATGGTTCCGAATACTGGGTTGTGGCGGCAGATACCAGGGCCGTATTCCTCATAGGCCGCCTTCGTGTGGCAGACTTGATAGAACTCGGGCTAAAAAAGAGAAAGCAAAATGAATGACGATCTCTAGCACAAGAGAAGAAGTGGATCTTACCGTTCCAGCAAGCATGCTGCCTCCAAACCAGACCGCATATCGCTGCATGTGATGCGTGATCACTGACACATCGATAGGTTTTGGCTAAAAACAAAGGAACAACATCAAAAGTGAACCTCTCTAGAAGGGAAAGAATGGCAAACCTTAATTCGTCCCTCACTCAAATTCTCACTAATCCGCAGACGAGTGTCGACTGATCGCTTAATGTCTCGCTGTAGTCGCCGGCCAAAGTCCTTGAACATAGTCGAACCGCCACTCAGAACGATGTTATTGTACAGCGGTCGTCTCACATCGATCGGACAGTTCTGGATGACATTGTCGACAATTTCCGACAGCGGAATCGTAAAGTCTGGGTTCGAAAATTCCGGATGGAAGAAGATCTCAGGCCCCAAGAACCTCTCGTAGCCGACATCAACACTGAACGGTTGCTTGGAAACGGCATTCATGCCGGTGTAGTTGCGAATCCACTTGCTCGGCTCCGAGTCGTACTTGGCAAATTCTTTGGCAATGTCAGGGCAAATGTAGCAGTGTTTCTCTTTGATTGCTTTGGCAGTTTCTAGACTTTGTTCGGGCGGGATTCCGACTTCGCGTTCGCGCAGAAGACTCTGGATGAACGAGGTGATGTTGCGGCCGGCAATTGGAATATGTTTGATGCACGAACCGATGACATAGCCTTCAGCCTGTAAACACATTATTAGTCGGTTGCTTTTGAAGAGCATCAGCGGGGGAATACTTACAACTGGAATGACGTGAGTGACACCATCTCCACTGTCGACAACAATTCCAGTCAGTGTTCGTTCCTCGACCGGCCTGGAGGCCCAACTAGCAGCCAAAGCCAGAACAGCCTGAACAGCAATATAGAGGCCCGGGACGTTAAAAGTCTCAAACATAATCTCAGCAGTGTATTCTCGGTTCTCGGGAGTGTTGAGTGGAGGTTCTGTCAGTAGGAAGTGATGATCCTCCGGTTCGGCGCGCAAGTACTTGAATATGCACTGCTCCAGGAAACGCTCCATAAGGTCCCAATCTTCGACCAAACCATGTCGCACTGGATACTACAACAACAACCAAAATGCAAACGCGATAAAAAGTGTTATCACCAACTCTGACTCATATAGTTTGTAGCCTTTTAAGCAAGTACCAACCTTGACTGAATATCCGGTAGCATCGAACGCTTCGTCACCAATAAAGAAATCTAAATCCTCAATCCCCTTAGTCACTCGCCTGGTGTTCTGGTCACCGATGCGAGCCGATTCTTTGATCGCAATTGCCGATGGAATTATGAACTGTGGTTCTTTGTTATTCGCAAATCCCAGCTTTGTGTAACTGTTGAATGGAAAATTGTTAAATTTTAAGTGATTTTTGTATATTTTTTTAAGATTCAGAAAGAAAACTAAAAAGTATGTCAATTGTTGTACACACTGGCGAATTCATTGAACTCTTTTCCTTACCCGGTTCCCACATCAATTACGCATGCTGGTAGTCTTCCTGCCATTGTT
Organism: Sphaerophoria rueppellii; assembly: GCA_920937365.1. Classification (NCBI taxonomy): domain Eukaryota; kingdom Metazoa; phylum Arthropoda; class Insecta; order Diptera; family Syrphidae; genus Sphaerophoria; species Sphaerophoria rueppellii. The sequence continues at coordinate 113,382,695 of CAKKXW010000001.1, forward strand.
TTTCTGCTTGATTTATTTGAAGGGGTTTGTTGAATTGACAAAATTGTATTGAATTGTTTAATATTTAATGGAATTAAGTGCGAAATTTTAAATTTTTTTAAACCACACCTAGAGACGAACGAATGTGTCACTTTTTTTTCGTTTATCGAGAAAAAAAACTTTGCCTGCAGGCAGAGATAAAAGAAAAATATCCAATTGGCGTGAGCGAGAAATATGCAATGACAGATGATTTAAGTGGATTTTGTAGTAGATCAATGGAAAGAAGACAGCTGGAAGATGTAACTTGACGAAGGAAATTGGTATTGTTTGGTTGAAAGATGTTTTGCGTGTCTGTTGCTTTCATTGAATAAGAAGTACAGGAAGTCTTATGAACAAGAATTGAAGCATTTTTCTAAGTAGTGTGAGTTTTACAAACACAAACGCATTACAACAGGGCTGGTCTGCAGTTGAATAGTTAATCTCAGGGGCGCCAAGCAAAATTTGATTAAATCAAAATTTCATCGATTTTGCTTCAACTTTTTTTTTCAATCTCAATTCTTTTTTTAGGAAGCATGGTGTTTTAACACTAAAGATGCACTGCACGGTTTTTAATGTTTAATTTTTTTTATTTTCCAGTACATTTTCTTGATTTTTCATCCGTAATTCATCACGTTTATTACGCCTATTGTAATACAACCAACCAATAAAAACGTTTCGAAACACGATGGAAGAATTATTCAAAGCAACCGTGCAACTACGGGAACTCAACGAATTGCAGGCGCCTTACCATCACGAACAGAAATAATACACCCCTGAACTCGACTGACAACACAGTCAAAGTTTGACAGCACATACCCTAACAAATTGACAGCACATACCCTAAAAATGGAAATCATCAGACATTTTTGTTGCTTCACTCACGTACACTGTACATGTAGCTAACACCGCTTCCTTTACTTCTTATTCAATGGTAGCTTTTCACACAAAATGTGTTTTTTGAAAAAAAAAAAAATATATATATATAGACACGACAATTATGGAAACTAAATAAATAGAGTGGCGCGACAGCTCTTGAAGAGCCACGGCCTAAGTGGCTTACTCTCATCAACAATACTCTAGGTGCGTGTGAAGAATTGAGGGGACCTACAATTTTACGCCGATTCCGAACGGCAAAGTTGAGAAGCACTTTTTCATGACAGATGATACTCTTGGAAGTTTTGTCAGTTCTTCGCAAGAGGCAGTGTCCGTTAAAGATGAAATAAAAACTTTGGATTCGAGTAGGATTCGAACCCACGACGTTCTGCTTAGCAGCCAACGCACCTAACCACTAAGCTACGGACACTATAATTATGGAAATTATGGAAACTATTGGTGTTTTGAATTGGCAATCTGGAAGTTAAAAAAAGCTTTCACCTTGGTTGTGACTTTTCTTGTGACGATTATGGGAGAATCCGACAAATGTTATCGAGTCACAACAATCCTCACAAGAAATAGTCACAAGGGCTTATGACTTGTGATTCTTCACAAGGGGGAGAATCAGGCTATTAATCTTTGTATTTTTCAAGGTTGAAATTTAATTGGTTTTTGATCTGTTTAACAAGCTTTAAAAACATTTCTACAAGAAAACCGGAGAAAATCGAAACGACTCATTTTGCCCCACACACCGCTATATCCAACTAAACGAAACATTCCAGGATTGCATTCACCAATCTGACATTTGCCTGGAACGCAGATGTGTCATCAAGAACGAAAAAAAAACAACATAACAGAGGAAAAGTCATACAAGAAATTTTCTGGCCTCACCATTGTTACGACAAAAAGTTTTTTTTCAATTCTAATTAAATTTACAATATCTAAAATCAAATCTTTTCACGTACAACGCAAATTCAAAGTAAACTAATGTGAAATGAAACCATCATCCAGAGTCTCACATTTCTTGTGATATCAATAAAAAAGTTCTCTTTCTCAAAAGTTTAATTTCGATCGCCCATCGTTCCTTCCTATCCACCCCTTTCACAAAACCATAAAAACGAGAGACATTCCAAATAGAAAAAAAAACACGACAAACGCAGTTTGTAATTCTTCGAATTTATTTAATTTGCATAAGTAATTTATTGTTCTCTGTGAAAAATTAAAGTAAAACATTTATCAGACAAAATGGACATGCAACCGGTTGAGAATGGAATCACGGAAATTGAGTTCCAACGTATGGCGCAAATCATTGCCACAAGCATACAAAAAGTCTTTCAAAATGGTAAGGAACCCTCTCGAAGTCATCTAAGTCCAAGGACATCCTAAATCTTGTTTTTTCTTACAGTTTCCACAATGCAGCGGATGGTCAATCAGATGAACGGTCCCCAAGATTCGCCCGATTTGAAGAAACAAGTGTAAGTTTTTGAACAAAGCAAAGGTCGTGAAAGGCTTCCCTAATTACAATTTTTGTATTGTTCTCGTTAAAGGCATCAAATTATGACCTACACCCATCAACTGGTCTCGGACACGAACGGGCAATTGAAGGAAATCGAAAAGTGCAAAGAGCGTCATTTGAAAATTCAACGCGACAGGCTTGTGGATGATTTCACTTCGGCGCTCACATCTTTTCAGGTGAGTTGATAGTCGGGAGGGGATGCTTCTTTTTGTTTTTATTTGGAAACGATTGTTGTTTGATAACAATTATTGCTATCGTTATCGTGAGTTGGCTTTTTATCAGCTGTTCAAAGCATTCTTAAGCTAATTTGAAGTATAACCAATTGCGAATTTGTTTTGAGAAAATTGATAAGAATCCGCTTATAAAAACAAAGAGGTTAACTTGCTTTTGTAAGGAATGTGGAAAGCGCCTTGAACTCATGTCAACTGTCATTCATGTGGCAAAAAGTCTTCTTCTATCAATCATGCCCATGCGTCGTGAACCTTTAATGAATTTGACATCGAAAGCCTCCATCGATGTTCAATTTTGTGACAAAAGAACGCGCGTCCTATTAAGGGCGATGAAGTTTCCGGTACTTCTTCTTCAAGTATCAAAAGACCTCCATCTCGCGGAGACATGAACATCTTCATATACGCCTCAAGCACCCAAGAGCGCTGGTTACAAGTGCGAGAGATCACATGCTCCAGAAATCTACAACATTGCCAAGCAGCTATTAGAGATATTTTCTGGAGTAGAAGTGCACAGGGTAATCACACCAAAACCAATGCCTTGACTAGAAATGAGGACGAGCATACGCCGCATACGAAGAGTTCGGCCTACAATGAAAAAGGTCCATAAAAAAGACAATCCGAAGATCCTGGTAAGACCTTTTAAAAGCTAGGCTGCAACAGTCCCAGGGTGTCTTCTTGATATCATGAAGCCTTGATTTTTCTATTACAATAAGCGCAGCGCGTTGCGTCATGTTTCGTGGCCTCCCTTGCCTTCCCTTGATCTTATTAAATGAATTTTCAAAATTTGCTTTTCCTTCAAATTCCAAAACTACAGGATTCTGTTTATATCAATATTTTTCTCGCCACAGGCACTCCAACGCAAAACCGTGGACATTGAAAAGACAATGGTTCGACAAGCGAGAGCAAACAACTACAACATCGCCAAACCGCCTGGATCAACTAGCAATGGAAGTGCTGGCAGCAATAAATCATTCTTCGAGGATAATTTCTTCACTCGCAAAAATTCACAGCAACAACAGCAGACTCAGGTGCACGAGGAAATCGATTTGCAAGCCTTAGAAGAACAAGAACGTGCAATTCGTGAATTGGAAGTATGTCTATGTCTACACACTCTCCCTTGGACTAGTAAACTATTATTTCTCTTGTTTTTTAAGGAAAACATTGTTGGTGTGAATGAAATCTACAAGAAACTCGGTGCTATGGTCTACGAGCAGGGACTGGTCGTCGATTCGATTGAATCCTCAGTGGAACAAACTAGCGTATTTGTCTCATCCGCTTCGGACAATCTTCGCAAAGCTGGACAGTATAAGGTTTGTTCTTTTAATCAAATTATTCCATTTTAAATTACATTTGTGTTTCCCCTTAGAACAAAATCCGAAAGAAGAAGCTAATCTTGTTGTCAATCCTACTGGCAATATTCATAGTCATAGTGATAATCATTTCCATGAGGTTATCGAACTAGACGGGAATGACAAATTGCAATCTTAAAACGTCCTCTTCGACCTTCTTGTCCCTTTCTTAAGCAAACAACAATGGAAACAAATTCAAATACACTCCAAACCACAACACCACGAACAAAGTTAAAAGAAAAGAAGAACACAAACACTTTACTTAAAAAGCAAAGAAAGTTCTAGAACTTGCAATCATTTGGTGATCACAGGAATTTAAACAAATTTCCAAGCATTATTCCCGAGATATTTATGTTACAAAATGAAAAATAATTTTAAATTTAAGAAAAAGCAAATTTGTAAAGTAGAAATCTTTGGACACTGTCCGGCTGTCTCTCGTTCAGTGTGATGATGACGTTATGCGGTTCTACGTAAATTTATTAATATTATCACTTTTATTAATTTGTAAATTATTATTATATCCCTTCACGTTTAATGATAGATTTTGGCGAAAATCAAAACAAAAATTGAATTGAAATTTGCAATTTAAATTAAAGCAAAACAAAAATATTAATTAACAACAAAATTTATTTCAAACGTGAACAAAAAAATTGTAAAAGGAAACAAGACATTAATCTCTTAACTAAGGAAAACAAAAACACAACAAATTACTGAAAAAAAAAAAAAAGAAATTACCAAATTCGAAATCAAGTCGTTTTGTTCCTTTTGCCTTGGTTGGTCAGCTCGAATTTCGGGATGACGTTGAACTTGGTCTTTGAATACGAAGAAAACTTTGCACATTTTTTGTTTAATGTTGAGAACGAAAACGAGAACGAGGTCGTTTGAATACCTAGTAGATTGGCGGCAAACAAGATTGGTAGAAATTATCTAATTAACCAATCAGAACGAGTTGACTACGTAGTCACAAGGTTTCGGAATGCGCTCAATGTACTGGAAAATAAAAAAATAAACATTAAAAACCGTGCATGTTCACCTTTAGTGTTAAAATACAATCTGTCCTAAAAAAAAGAATTGAGATTGAAAAAAAAAGGTTGAAGCAAAATCGATGAAATCTTGATTCAATCAAATTAACCTTGGCGCCCCCATTCAACACAAAAAGCCCCCATTCAACTGCAGACCAGCCCTGTTGTAATGCGTTTGTGTCTGTGAAACTCCCACTACTTAGAAAAATGCTTCACTTCTTTTTCATAAGACCCCTTCCTGTACTTCTTATTCAATGGTTTGCCAGTGGCACGGGCACGTCCTGCCACTCTTGTGTTTGACTTGAGAACTGTTAAAATTTGTGGAAAGTTTCTACCACTGATCACTTTTAACAAGATGGGAAAGCTTGCTGTCAAAATGACATTTGCCTATGAACTTAAAAGCCTGTTAGCTACAAGAGTATGCGTTTTATTGTAATAATGATACAATTGCCCACATAATAAAAAGCAAGTTTGTTGCAAGAGTATGTGTGTATCAGTGTATGAAAAAAAATGGGTTTTGAGGTATTTGGAGTGTAAAACGTAGGTAGGATTCCAATCTCATTATAACTGATCAGTGGTTTTTACCTAGAGATATGAAATACAATTCGATTTTTCGATATTTAAAATTTTCTTCGAAAAGTCGAAAAACAAAGCCCCACTGGCAAGGGCCGGTCTTACCCTACCTTTCCATTTATATGTTTTACTAGCTGACCCTGCAGACTGCGTCTGCTCATTCGATATCGAAAAAGGAGTAAACCCACTACACTTACCCTTGTGCTACCCTGTAGTCTACCTATCGCTACCGTTACGACACTTATCTGTTTACCGCTATCCAATTATTTCTACACGCTTAACGTTTCCACCATTAGCAGAACCACGATTATTACCAGCAACCAATTTTTTTTTTTGATTTAATTTTTCCATTTTTAAAATTTTTTTTTCTTTTTTTTACTTTTTATTTTCTTCCCAGTTCCCCATCATAAATTTTTCCAGTGTTCCTTTGTAAACTAGTGAGGTTTCCGGGTTTTTCCTAAAACACATTTTTTAATTTTTCAGTTTTGGCATTTGAAAACCACTGCACCTAATATTACATGGAATTTTCCCTTGAAAACCAATGAGTTTGCCAAGTTCCATTCGAAACCATTTTGAATTTAACAGATATCCATTTGCAATTTCAGATTTCCATTTGAAAACAATGCATCTCAATTTCATGCAAATTTTGCATTTGAAAACACTGAGTTTTCAGGTTTTGCATCAAGAACTTTCTATTTTTCCATTCGAAAAACCCATTTTGAACCATAAAAATTCCTTGCAAAAAAATCTAATCTCCGACATTTGTTGGTTTTTCCAGTTTTCCACTCTTCCATGAGTTTTTCAATTTTTTATTTCACAGAATCATCACTGAATACAAACAGTCTCAACATGAAAAAATTTCACAAATATCTGTTGGGCCATTTCGGAGTCTATTAAAAGACATACAAACAAACACACATCCATTTTTATATATATAGAGAAGAGATTTATCATTGGTATTATGACTTTTTAAATTTCATATTTTATATTTGCCTTGGATAAATGTTTAATTTATTCACTGATTTTCAGTTTCATATCATACACTCACTTTTGTATAAGTGGTCCTTTACTTTTGATTTGGAAATGGCTCCGTAACAGTATCGACAGATATAAACAATATATCTTTGCCGTTCAATGGCGTTGTGTTTCGAAGTCTATAGCGCCCACATCGATATTTTTTGCAACTAAAATATGCTCGTATAAATTATAAATATGATAGAACAACGTTTACCGGGTCAGCAAGTGTGATAAAAAGTATTTTATAGCCGTTCTCTGGTTCCAAGCTACCTCCCATTACTTTACGCCAAATCAGTTCAGACGTTCTTAATATTACCTATATTGCAAAGAAACTTTAACCGGGTCAGCTAGTTGGATAAGAGAGTATAGTCTATAGCACATATAGCCATCTCCTGCTTCTTGCTACCTACATTTTGAGCCAAATCGTTCATAGAAATTAATTATATGGCAAAACAACGTTTGTGCCGGGGGCAGCAAGTAAAATAAAAACTATTACACATAGGGTAAGGTCGGGAAGAATTGACATTTAGGGGGAATTGACAGTATCCCTTTTTCTTGAAAACTATTGACGCATTTTAAGTGATGAACAAATGAAGTAAGATATGATGGGTGTATGTGGTAAGCAACTGATCAGGGTGTCTTGTAGCTGTGTGAAGTGGAGGTATTTTTATTTTTTTCAGTATGTGGATCTATTGTTTGATGGTAAGTAGGTTAGTAATCCAAATGCAATTTCTTTAATTTTAAGCTTTCGATACTTCAATTGCAATATTGGGGTGCATCTGCATTTGACTAAAACGTAAAGGAAGAAAAACTATTTTTCTGTCCGCGTTTGTAAGAGTCTTTTAGAATTTTGTCCAAAATGAGATTGAAAGGATGCTTTGACAACTAGCAGGAAAAGCTTGGCTTGCGGGTCTTATGATACAGAACAGTTGCCAAGCTATCCAGAAAATATGAGTTTGGCACGTGATATGGCTTTAAAAAAGTTGTTACCCATTTTTGCGAATATAGTTTGAGTAGATGTATCTTCATGTATCATTCGATGGGGCTTCGAAGTTTTTTTTGTGTCCAAAATTTTGGCAATGGTTTGAAAGTCTTAATAATTTTGTTTACTCCTTTATCAACGCGCATTGCATATTCACCGACCAAATTTCCACATTGCGGCAGATCCTGAAAAAGACCTATGAACTCCAAATCGATACCCACCACCTTTTCATCGATTTTAGGGCCGCGTATGACAGCATCTACAGAGACGAATTGTATAATGCTGTAGTCTATAGTTTTGGCATCCCTGCCAAGCTCGTTCGCTTGTGCAAAGTGACGATGGAGAACTCACCCTGCTCCATCAAGGTTGACAACGAGCTTACGGATTCCTTCGACGTCAAAAAAGGATTCAGACAAGGCGATGCACTGTCGTGCGATTTCTTTAACATCGTTCTTGAGAAGATAGTACAGAACTCCACCGTCAACACCAGAGGCACTATCTTCCAAAACTGTTCAACTTCTCGCGTACGCCGATGATATTGATATAATGGGAAGAACACAGCGTGATGTCAATGGCGCCTTTGTGAGAATTGAGACAGAAGCGGCAAAAATGGGTTTAGCGGTAAATGAGGGAAAAACGAAGTATATGCTGTCTTCGAGGAAGGACACCCAACACCGACGGCTCGGGCAAAACGTCACAATAGACGTATAACTTCGAGGTAGTAGAGGAGTTTGTCTACCTAGGCTCCGCTATAAACACGGGCAATAACACCAGCGCCGAGATCAGACGAAGAATAACTCTTACTAATCGCTGTTTCTTTGGGCTAAGAAAGCAATTGAGTGGAAAAGCAACTAAGGTAAAATTGTACAACACACTCATCATCCCAGTCCTGCTGCATGGACCTTGACAAAATCGGATGAAAGTGCCTTAGGGTGTTACGAGAGGAAAGTTCTTCGGGTCATCTTTGGCCCCGTGTGCATTGAAGGGGAATGGCGAAGAAGATATAACAGCTAACTTTACGGGTTGTACAACGACATGGACCTAGCCAGAAGGGTCAAGGCCCAGAGACTCAGATGGCTCGGTCATTTAGAGCAAATCGACACCAATGCTCCGGCCCGGAAAGCCTTCGGCACTATTCCCGAGGGACGTAGGAGGCGCGCTCAAGTGGAAGAGGACCTCAATCAATTTGGAGTGCAAAACTGGAGACAGCTAGCTAAGGACGGACCTAGCTGGCGGAGACTGTTGATTGAGGCCCAAGTCCACAACGGACTGTAGCGCCACCTTAAGTAAGTAAGTATTCCATATTTATCCATCATTTTTTTTCAACACTGGTCTGTGGCCTTTGATTAAGGACGGTTGCTGTACCACGGGCGGCTGTAGTGCCCGTGGTACAGTGGTTATTTGCGTTGGCTGTTCCGCAGTACGAGTGGGTTCGAATCCTACTCGAGTCAGTAAAGTTTTCATTTTATCTTTCACGGGTTCTACCTCTTGCGAAGAACTGACAACGCTTCCGAGAGCATCAATCTGTCATGAAAAAATGTAGGTCCCCTCTAATCTTCACACGTACTCAGAGATATGTTGATGAGAGTAAGCCACTAGGCCCGGCTTTCAGACCACACGCACTCGTATTTTTGAGGTATAGCCTTATACGACCTCGTCAATTTTCAGTCCGAGTCAATTCTGTCGACCAAAATATGCTCTACGTGAAAATAAAAAACAAAGTTACAAACGAAAAAAGAAACGCTTTTTGAAAAATTCAATCTTTATTAATAATAATTTACGAAATATTTTATAACAATAAAAAATATCATTATTTTACAAAATTCTCTTACAAAAATGTAAAATCTACATCTATCTTTATAATTTTCTTTCTATAATTTTAATATTCGTATAACATTTAAATTATTTTAATAGAAAAGTAAATTCTATTATTCAACACTTAAAATCTACAAAGGGATAGTAATAATAATTGTACAAATATTTCGTTTCATTTTTAAAATATTTCAAAATATTTTGAGTAATTTTTCTTTTATTTCTTTGTATTTTGATAAATCTATCAATTTTTTAACTTTAAACAAAAAAAGGTTAACTGGTAGAAATTCACTAAACAAAAAAATACTTAAATTGTCTTTCTTAGCTACTTTAGAAGTGTTTTTCGAGCGTCGGTAAAAAATAAGAGTTTTTTCTTCTTTTTTTTCGAAAGTGGTAAAACAATCACTTTTTGATGAAAAATAAAAAAAAAATTCAACTGTCTTAAAACTCAAGTATGAAATAAATGGCTGCTTTCAAAATTTGTGGATGTATTGTTGGTGTTTATAGAAAAAGAAGCTTTAGTTATTGGAACATATTTACAGTCTCATGCCATGATACTTTGCCACCGATTTGCACAGACAAAATGCGAGGAATATTGCTAAAAGTTGAACGATACCAACTCCTAGAAGAACGCCAAGAACAATTTCCTTGTGAAGCAGAATCCAGTCAATGAAAGCACTATAGCAACCCTGAAAAGAGACACATACATAAATTTGTAGACAGTTTTTAAAATTTAAGAAATTTGTATTTTCAACCTTTTCATAATAACTGTTGGTATCTGATGGATTTGTAGTGCAAGTATCGTCACGCGGTATCGACTTGGCAACATCGTTGAGTACGCAACACGCTTCAGGGATGGTTTGGTTTTTCTTATTTGCTAACCAGCTCTCGGACGACTCGAAATCACGGTAGTTTTCAACACCGCAACATGAGAATGTTCCCATCATTTGGTCCCACATCAAAGTGACAGCATCGGTGTGTTCGCCGGTTGAGTAGTATTTCGTTATGGTTGATTGGAGGAAGGATTTTGTTTCATTTCTTGCCTGTGAGAGATGTAATCATTACAAAAAAATTAAAAACGATTTCAAAAAGATGTGGTGTTGCAATTTCTCACTCTGTCTTTGTAGGCCGAGGCAAGTCCGCCAACTGCAAATTCAGTCACCAAGAGAAGAATCATAAATACGCCATACTGAAAATAAATTCAAATAAAAGAAATTGGTTAAGGCTATATATTTTCAGAATAAATTGCTAGAAAAATGATATTAGATACCCTGAGATATAGTTGGCAAAAGATTATCTTTAATACTGCGTTTTCTAACTATGAAAATTATCTGACCTCTTGATATGACTACATTAGCGTTTTTCTTAAAGTGAAATTCGTCAAAGAAACAAATTTGCGGAAACGTCAATTATGATTTTTATCATAGGTTAACCTAACCTAACTTAACACCCTAAGGGGTGTGCACAGCGTGAACTGTTGCATACACGGGGGCCTACTGGTCCATTGTGATCCCCTATAAAAATAAAAGTTAGCATCGATGCTATTCAAAGTTGCCGATTAACGTAGACCGGCTCGTTAACGAACCAGTCTGTGCTATCTATAAATTTCCTCATGTTTGCCATTGAGACCTGTGCTAGATCATCTAGTTCCCCAACAAACCTGTTCCCGAAATGACGGAGTCGGTTAGTTTGGAGGTTCGGACAGTCACAGAGCAGGTGTTTAATGGTTTCTATTTCCTCCTCATCCTGACAGCTCCTACAGAAATCGGGTGCAAAAGTCCCTATCTTGTTGGCCATTGTGCCAATGGCGCAATGACCCGATAGTACACCTATCAGGATTTTAATGTTCCTTTTACTCAGCGATAAAATATACCGAGTTTCCTTTTCATTAATGTTAGGCCATAAACTTCTAGAGATTACGCAATCGCAATCCTTGGATTTCCAGGAGTTATTGATTATCTCTTTTGATTTAAGGTCTATCTTCCTCTTGGGTACCCCAATCCGGACGAGTGGTCCCCTATCTGAATGGTCACTTCTACTTGTATCTGCTTCTGACCCTTTCCTGGCTAGTTCATCTACTATTTCGTTCTTTCTATATTGCTGTGTCCAGGCACCCAGCAGAGCTTAACCTGGTTAGTGTGGCAGATTCTATTTAATTCTTTCCTACAGTTTAAAACTGCTTTTGATCTTATGGTCTCACCGGCTAAGGCTTTGATAGCAGCCTGGCTGTCCACGAAAAAAGTAATCTCCGAGGAGCTTAGCTTTTCATGATGTGCCATTTCAGCTGCTTTTCAATGACATAGGCCTCAGCCTGAAAGACACTACAGTCAGCTTGGAGTTTATACGCCTCTCTGATGTTGAGAGATTGGCAAAACACTCCAGCACCTGTTCCTGATTCCATTTTTGAACCGTCAGTGTAGAAAGGGATACCCTGTTCACTTATAAGTGAATTAGGATCCCCATCCTGTCTTTCTGGTATGCAAATAGAAAATTTCCTATCAAAATCTAGTAGAGGGGGAATGTAATCGGTTATCTCCATTAGTCCTGGAATCATGTTATATCTTTGTAAGACTGACCCGTGTCCATAAGTGCTGTGCTTCCAAAAACTCAATTCTTTTAAACGAATTGCAGTTTTAGCTGCCGCGCACCTTATGAACTTAACCAGAGCCGGGATATCCAAGATCATTTCCAACCCAGCTTGTGGTGTGGATCTCTGAGCCCTGTTATTCCTATACAGACTAGTCAGACAGTCTATTCAGGTTCTTGAGATAGCTTGATTTGTTCACTGCTTTCCATCATACAATAGAGCCATATGGTGAGAATGGGTCTGACAATCGATGTGTACATCCATTGGATTACTTGATAATTTTTATCATATTTTAAAGAAGATTTACTCTTTGGTTTGAGTTTGACGTTAAGCCGCCTTGTGTGATGCCAGAAAATCAATCAAAGATTGCATTTAAATGAAGCAATAAAAAGAAACAGTCACTGCGGCGTATACGTAACATTAGGTCCAATCAAATTATCTCACCAACTACATCTTGGAATTCATTAGTAAAAGATATAAGAAAAATACCATGGGTTCACCCCTTGCCAATATATTTCGAATAAAATGAGGATTCTCTGAAAACCCATCCAAAATATTGATTTGCTTTAGTGGTTAATTCAATGCTAGGTCAAACCTAAAGAACTTTAACTCCAACAATTTTTAATAATTATTTTTAAGTATTTTATGCAACGAAGTGAATTTTGAAAGGTGTTGAAGATCTCACTCTCAACCTGACGTCATATCAGTTGTAAATGAGATATGTATGTTCTTCTAGAAGGCTTGATTTTACTCAAAACCAATAGACGTCCTCATCTGTATCGAAAAGATAGTAAACAGGGGGACATAAGAGATTATAACATAACAAGAAATACGAAGTAATTATGCGACTTACATATAACATGTAATTGGAAGCGTTTCGTCTTATATGTTCAGATCTGTATTTAACCCTTTTCCTGCTTAAAGCAGCGAGCCATTCGAATTCTTGAAATTCCCCAGTTAACCAAAGATTTCATTTAAATAGTCCTTGGGGTCAACCCGGTAAAAACAAAAGGCAAAAATGTTGTATCATCCGCTACCATCAGAAAATAAATATTTACACTACAAAGCTACGCGCCTTTTCCGAAATAACCTTGCACATGAATTACAAATCATATACCAGTAGGTAAATACAATATGTGAAAACATTATTTCCTCGCACGAAAAATTAATTGTTTTTCCAACAACAGCTCAACAAAAATTTCTACCGACATACATATATAGGTAAATGTCCATTTTTTCAAAGACTGGGCTGCAACTCGGACAAAAAAAGCGTAGTTGACCAAAAAAAAAGAAGAAAATTTCAACCCTATTCTTTTTACATATTTATTTTACACTAATACTAATACGCATAGCAAAAAAATTACTAACCATAACCATATTGGAATTTTAAACGTAATAAAATGAAATTCGTGAATCTTCTCCAACAAAAAGTCGCCATTCAACACAAATTGAGAGATATTCACCTGATGTGTGTACATAAAAATAAAAGAGGATATTTTTCGTCTATTGAAATCGCAAATTAGTACATGCACGGCACGCAATGGACATTTTTTAAAGCTGTTACCCTTAAATGAGAAAAATTTACTCAAGTCTTATACTTTTGTATACAATAAAAGGGGTATAGAAAAAAGGACACGAACATTGAAGAAGTGTCCAGACAATATTGTCTCCTCTTTGAGCTTGTTTGACTTTTTTCTTTCAAATATTTACCTTCAATACTTTAAAGGATTATTATTGATTACAAAAGAAAACAAGTTCGCCTTAAAAAAAAGATTACTTTTTAATCAAGATGATGGAATGCATAGATTAAAACAGCAGCAATTGAATTTAAGAAGATTGCACTATTGGAGAGGTAAATTCAGGACACCAAAAACTAACAGGGACTTGCTTTTTTTTGCCCTTCGATAAAATTATTATTGACAGATATTATTCATATTAAAGACGAATGCGGGTGGTTTGCATTTTAAATTTTAATATTTTTGTATGTTTTTGAAATTTAAGAAGATTAGGGGAAGATTCCGGAACTGCAGGACCTGCACGCTGTCAAAATGTTTGGTTCTGAAATTATGATTTGTGTCCGGCAACTTTTTTAACTTTCCGTACTGTTCGTGGAATTTGCTTATGTCTGTCTTTATTTAGAACCTTAACCTTCGGAGAGTTTTGGTAGACTTTGAGCTATCATTACGAAATCAGTTCGGAGATGACTCAAGAAAGTCAAGAAATTTTGGTTTAGTCGCAAGAACGACGGGAAAGTTGATCATTATGGATTCGATCTACATAGTTTCACTTTCAACGGATCTTATAATTCGCCTAAAGTTAAAGTTTAATTTCGTGCCATGTCGATGATAAGGTTGTGCAAGTTGAACAGATCTTACATATCCGATATTTTGTGTACAACGTGTTTGCCACGTTCATAATCAAAAAACGCTCTATTCGATATCACATTACAGCGGGATATAAGTTCCTTATTATTTGAGGAACGGGCTTAATACGATGTTAAGAAGTGGAAATAAACATACTGGAACCTATCGAACTCAGAATTGCACGGGAATTGCGATGCAAGTGAGGTCTACTAGAATTCTGTGGGTAGGCGTTCAGTTTTAGCGCCCTAACTTGCTTGTTTGGGCTTTCAAACATTTTGTTTTGCCCGTTTTTAAATTAATATTCAGTTGCTTTCATTTTTTCAGAAACAAATTCATCCATATATCCCACTGAAGTGTGGCCTACCAGTCTGCCACGCTGGCTGTTTGTAACGAGCAGGGTACAGCAAAAGACTATTAAGATTCCTTTTCCTCTGAAAATTAGATGTTCAACTCACTGGAAGGCTACTTATCACTCATAACTGCAAAAATGCGAAGCCGAAAGGTTCAAAATAGGACTTTTCCCCAAAAATAACCTACTAGCTCAGACCGATGCTCACTTGTCGTATAGTGGACCGGACTTGACAAGATGGTTAATTTAAATAAACTCATTCAACTCCACCCACGGGAGCAATTAGCTCAACAAAAAATACAGCTTTAGAAATAATTCTTAACTTAACACCTGTCGACATCTTCTTGGGAACGGTGGAAGCTCTCAATGGATCAGTAACAACACTGGCCATACTACTATTTTAGACAATTTCAGATAGTTCTGCCTACTGTAAGTATTACAAATAATATATGGAAGACCACTTACTACACCCAAACTGCTTTTAAGCAATATGCAGTAGAATCAACAAATGCTATAGATGGTCACAGTCACAGGGCAGTACCTAGCAACAAAACTAATTTTGCCAAAGCTTACACCTGTTGCTGTCGAAATCCCTAAGCAGAAACAAACATAAGCTCTACAATTGGAGAAACGGGACACTGCCTCAAAGGAAGATATGCTACTCAAATGTTTTTTTTAGAAGCTGTATGAACGAGAAGGAAGAAAAAACGGTCCAACCTCCTCTGTACTTGTCCAGCACTTTGCAACAGAAGGATTAAGATATATGATATTGTCGAAATACCATGTTACCTGGCAACGATTTACATAAATATCTATATCTCTCCAATTTCATAAATGTAAAGAATGGTTTGTTTCATAACTCTCCCATGAGTAACTTTCTAAATCGAAATAACTCAACAACATCCAGACTCTCACCTAACCTAACCCAACCAACCATATTACCTCAAAATTGGTTTTAAGTTCAGAGTGCCTAATAAGGTACGTCAAGGGTTTTTGTATATTTTTTTTAGGATAAATTAAGTTTGACTGTTCTTGATGGGTGCTTTTTAAGGAAGTTAGCCAATAACTGAGCTCTTGGATGATTATCCTTATTGAAGTTCTTCTAGAATCATACATTTTTTTTTCTTCAACATCAGCTTGAAACAGTGTTGGCGATATTTTAAAGAGGGGCTGTATATCAATGCGAGTGTATTGAAATTTGGTTGCACTTAGCCTCCATAATTATATGAATCGACAAAAAATGACAAAATCGACAGTGATCAGATAATAGTTGGTATTTATTCAAAGGCAGGCTATGAAAAAATGTCTAAAATCTAACATCCCGAAATACTATTTGTTTGTAGACTTTACCATTCGCATAAGACAACATAGCCTAGACAGGGTGGAATTTTAAAACCAAAACAGGATCTCAACAAAACTATTAAGACTATGTAGTTTCAAGCCAAACTTAAATATCCTCTTCAACGTGGCTTTGCAGAAAGCAATTCGTGTCTCTGAAATCGTCACAAAGCCTATTATGCAAACGGTATCGACATTTTAGATTATAGTGTTAGACCTCAATCCCGGAACAAATCCCGGATGAGGCGGAGAAGAATGCAAAAAACTTAGCTGGCTATCGGCTTGCAGGCTCATCATGACAACTTCATCGAACGTTATCATTATTCGCCAAATAGCCATTATTAAATTAGTTGTTCACAATGGAAACCTTCTTAAACAAAGAAAATATGCACCTGTCGAATTCTACTTGTTAGAAATCAATTTGTAGCAAACCAAATTGTATGTTTCAAAAATTGCGAAATCTGAATATCTCATTAAAACCTAGAAATTGTTTTGACGTAAACCTAATTTTCATTTCTGATTTGAGAACATATTACGAATTCGCAAGAAATTAAAAAAAATTATCTTTTAACCGTGAATTACAAATATTTTCAAATACCATTTCCGAAGCCACTTCGGATTGCATAAATCCCGCAAATTAAAGAAGAAGTAAGTAAAAATCTGCATTGTGTAGACATTTTTTCAAGTTTGGAGGTTAAGTCAGTTCGAGGAGCTACTTTGTCTATGAGGGGAAATTGTTGTAATGGTTCGTTGCTATTTCTCCAAAGCCTACATTTTTATTCTTTTAATAACCATGGAACATAAGTAGCTACACAAATCCCATTATACGGCTCAGAGATCTCTTATCTTTTCTAGTGGCATTTGCGACGATGATGGCTTGAGATAATTTGTGTATAACATTGAAATGCCCGCGATGATTGCTTGTCTAAATTACGATTCTTCAGTTTGCTTGGTGCTTCCAAAAAACATTTCATACGTTTCTGCATAAATAATTAAAAACAAATAAAAAGCGTTTTGGCAGAACAAAACCGAAATTATTAAATTACAACTTTTTTTGCCAAATGTGACAAGTTCTCTTGCATTCTGCTCATCATTGGTAACTCAACTCAATAACGGTTTTATGTGTTAAAAACCCAACAAAAATAATTTGCTTATAAAAATTAACATATTTTTTATGGCCTTTGTGGTGCGCGGGTCATTGGCTTTAAATTTGGTTTCTTCAAGTTCCACTTTGTTGATTACACTCAAGACACCAATTTGTTGCGCAACATTAACTTTGTATATATTTTCAAGAAGTAAGTTATTAGTCGGTGTTTTGCCAAAATTTCGAAATTAGGTTAACATTTTTCGAAAGTTATACAATTTAATACGTGCATCGGATCACTGATTGAAGGTCAAACAAAATTTGGTGGCCATGGGTGCAGAACTATATAAGATGCATAGATACTTAAACCACAATTAACAGCAACAAAAAATTCATGATAGCTTCATAAATTTAAGTCAAATTGCTATTCATTTGGTGACACTTAAGTCATGATACCTTGCAAAACAGACAAAAAAAAGATCATTGAACTGTGTACTTTAGATGTAAATTAAGTTAATTCAGGCATGCAACCAACGTCAAGGCTAGAAAATGTAATAAGAGTTCGGAGCATATGTATCTACACCTACATGCATACCGTGTCATTGAAATAGCGAAGAGGGTACGAAAGCTTAAATGAAAAAAAAAAAGAAAATTATAAATGGAACAATTTCAAATTGATTATCATCCCCTTTTTTGCATTACCTTCCATATCGTGAACCACCTTGAATGGGAGCGAACTCGTGGCAAGGCAATTAATTTGTTTGCTCATTTCATTAAATTCTAAATTTAAATCGATAAGTGTGAAATAGTATCAAAGTTTCATGAATTGACAATTAGTAATCTACAGCTAACATTTTAAAGTTTATACAAAATTCAAAATTATTTTTAGGTTAGTAAACTTTGACGGTTTTAAACATTTAAAAATATGTATGCATTTTTCTGTTAACAAAAGGTTGTGGTTAGGGTGCTAGTTTTTCCATGACAAATCATGATGAATCATCCATTATTATGGTTCTATATAGATTACTTTGAGATCAATCACCACTTCATAATGAGGCTGTTGTGTGAGGTTTTGAGTTAAGTTTTAAGAAATCCCATTGACCTCATAGACAAGCATCCAAACTACAATGCATTTGTGATAACCGTAAATAAGTTACACGGTCAGCCTTAGTTAGATTGGGTTAGAAGAAAATTACAATTTTACCTGAATTTCAACATAGTTGGAGCATTTTAGGTAACAATAAATGTATGTCCATGTCGGCCACATCATTGGGGTTGTTATGATTAGGCCAGTTCCACCTAATATCTCACTGAGAATGTCACTTTGAATGAGGCATAATTTCATCTCAGAGATCTCAGAAAAAAATCTCAATTCTCAGCTGAAATTTTTTGTTCCACTTTAAAACCCAGATCTCTGAGATGTTGGTAGGTGGAACTGGCCTATTTTTTGTCTTGACAAAATAACGTAACATGTGCAAAGGAAATGCGGAATCATGTCCTCTTCCTTGTCATGCATTTTTCTACTAGTAATCTCAATTAAAAACGAGCCAGGTCACAAAGCGTGTTCGAAACTATTGTAATTACCTTTATTTCAGTGAATTTATAAAACCCAACTTAGAGATATTTTTTGATCGATTAAGGTTCATTCCAGCCACAAAAGCTAGGGAATGTCCTATCTTTTAGGGTTTTTCGGGTTTTCATATACAACTTTTCGAAAAGCGAAAGGTTTGTAGCTTGAAATTCAGTAAAATCAGGTTAAGTTTTTGGTTAAGCTTAAATGGAATAAATGGAATCCCGTATAGTTTCGTCATGTTCATCTGTCTGTATGTGACAAGTATTTTTAAATCGTATACAATGAAAACTTAAATTATTAAACACCGAATGGCAAAGGATATATCTGTAGACTACCTAATAAGTCTCTTAACTGACGTTTACTAGCTTATTCCATCGTAGATGATGGTTTAGCGAAGGAATAAAATAAAATTTAAGGAAAACTCTTCATCTGTTCGTTCATTAGATGGCGCAAAATTCGATTGCCATATATATAGCAAAGACTACGACGGTTCACAAGCTTTGTATATATATTTGGGGAGTAGTCTCAAGATGGCCAACGATGGTGGTGCCATGTTGAGATCTTAAACAGACGCAGTTTTTTATATAAGTTTGTATTGTAGCTGTCTGCTTGATTTGACAAATCTTCTGTCAAACCAAGCAGAGAACCAATCTTAATAGTACTGGGTTGTTCTATATACCAAGGTACCAAGAACAAAAAGAAATCCCAAAGTTTTGCTAAAATTAACTTTAGTATCTACATATTCCGTGTCTTTTTTCATTACTCAGTAGCCAGCACAGCAAAATTTCCCTTGACAAACAACAACAATTCAGATTGCAGTCGATAAAAAGGCCAGTAAGAAAATTGCAGTTGTGCCGGCGATAGAACTTTCAATTCTTGAAATGAAGACAGTGTTGATGGCTTAAGAAGAATTATTTAGCTACGCGAATCTTATGATCTTAGTTATGAAGTCTCTTAATTTAAAGTATTTGCTATTTGGAGCGTTTTATTCGCACTAGATTACTGTGCTGGCTACTGTGTAGTGAAAAAACACGGCCAGTGAGAAATTTTAACCCATATATATCAACTCTTATTCTATGTGTTAGTTTACCTGTGGAATAAGAGTGGAATAGAACTTTTTTATTGATATGGTTGAACTTTAAGGTGTGTTGAGTGCTTGAAATTTGTTTTGAAGTAAAATTGGTAAGAAAAAATAAGGCATGTATTAACTTAAGGTAAAAAATGTCGTTAAGTTGTTGGTCTTCCTTGGAAAGCTGTTAAATTTTGAAAAGTAGGGACGAAATCTATGGATCTTTAAAGTAAAAGATAATCTTGAAAGCAAATGAAAGAAAAAAGACATAAGAAATTAAGTGCATTCGATACACCACATTTGAGTCATTTTATTATTAATTAGCCGACCCTATACGAATTATTATAATTAACACAGATATTGTTGAAATGTAATGTGATTTGCTTGAATCCAATTGAAAAAGAGAACTAGGTATCTGAATTTTTCTTAGATTTACAACTAACTTTCTATGAACTTTCATTCAAGCATTAAATATGCAAATTTCGTTGAAAAATTCAACGAATTCTTGTTCATCCGGTGTGTTTTGACTATTTCACAAAAATCAGGATTCCATACAGCTTTAGGTTATCCCCCGTACTTGCTGATTTTCCCGTAAGATTGTCCCAAAAATTTGTTTTTACTAAGGCTACATATATATGCAGTGAAAATTGTATAAAAATGCATTGAAAATTGGCGGATTCAAGTCCCTACCGGACATACATACAAACAAACCAATGCACTTTAAATTCTATGCGAAAACTTCGTGCAGAGTTTTCCGAGTTATCAATCCCAAATTTTCGAATTTTCCATTCGAAAATCAGTGCACCTACAATTTCATGCAATTTTCTCTTAGAAAAGCAATGATGGTTTTTCATCAAGAACTTTCTATTCTTCCTTTCAAAAATCAATTTTGAAACAAAAAAATCGAATTTCCGACCTTTATTTGATTTTTCCAGTTTTCCCAATCTTCCATCATAAAAATTTCACAAATATCTGTTGGGCCATTTCGGAGTCCATAAGGGACATACAAAAAAACAAATATACATCCATTTTTATATATATAGAGAAGAGATTAATAATTATTTCTTAAAAACTTAAGTTTAATTTAAAAACCACTTTTCGTAGTGTCTGTAGCTTAGTGGTTAGGTCCGTTGGCTGCTAAGCAGAACGTCCTGAGTTCGAGTCCTACTCGTGCCTATAGTTTTTATTTCATCTTTCACGGGCACTGCCTCTTGCGAAGAAGTGACAAAACTTCCAATCGGAATCGGCGTTATATTGTAGGTCTCGTCAATTCGTCACACGTACCTATAGAGAATTGTTGATTAGACTAAGCCACTAAGTCCTTGGCTCTTCAAGAGCTGTCACGTCACTCTATTTATTTTTTTTTTTTTTATTTTATTCGATTTAAATAACTTCTTCATTTTGAGTCAAAAGCAAAATGTTGTCTGGTCTTAAACAAACTATAGCAAACTTGAGTAAACGAACATTTTGTCAGTTTTTTTTTTTGTAAATTAAGGAGTCTTGAGAACAAAACAAACGGACCTAATAGAATATCAATCAATTGCTGTCTGAAATAACATTAATGCTTTTTGTTTAATGTTAAAAAAAAATAACCGTCCCGAAGTTTAAAAATGTTTGAATTAAGTTGAATCTCATCTTTTTATTTATATTCGAAAAACAGAGTATTTTTTTTTTATGTTTAAAATTATAAAATCTAAAAATTATTGTTTTGACTTTTGCCTTTCACACATTTAAGTGTCAATCAGTTGTTTGCAGTTAGCGTTCTGTTTTTTAAAGCTAGACATTGTCTTACTTTGCCAGCTGGTAAAATGTGTAAGCTTCTGTGAGTTAAAAATTTCTCTAAACACAACGGTTACTACAATTAGGAACAACTGCTTGCTGGGTGTGGTAAGGATAAATAGAAAAACTTAGATTAACGGCAGCATGTGTTAATGAATATCTTCAACAAAGTCGACAGCTTTTATTTTGACTAAAACAATAAATATGTCAAGATCTGAATTAAACACCAAATTTCCGATTATCGATTCTTAAATAAGTTGAAATTTTCCATAAATGAAAATTATTGCACATAAGTATGTGTAAAAGTCTAAAACACATACTAATTTCCGCCTTGCAAAAAGTTATCAGAAAAAAATTGCCATTTTTGTGACGCTTTTAAAACCAACACCTACACATCTACAAAATTTCCTTATACCTTATATCCTTCCCATGAAAAGACTTAAAACACTGGTTTGAGGTTCATTTTTCCGCTGTCAGTTTTTTTTTTGTTTGCATTTACATTTTTTTCTAGATAGATATTTATTAGCAGGTCCAAGACAAAAAACAAGATACATGCATATTGCACATGCACTTGAAAAGTGCATCTCCCCAACAGCAGCGCCCCCAACACCAAACCATGTCCTCCGATCATTCAATTATTGATATAGGCAGCAAACAATGATGCCTACATTCATTCTATGTTAGTGTATAGTACTGTTTCAAAAAGTAGTATAAAAGGTGTGACTAAAACATGTATGTCAAATTTCTTATTTATTCTAATGTTTTTTTGGCTACACACATTTTTTTTTTTTTTTTGGAACAAAACATAAGGATATAGTTTTTGACATTAACTTTCCGACATCAAAGATAATAGTTCTACTTAAATTCTGCGCAAGACAAGCATTTGTGTATAGGGAATAGAGGATGGGTAAATGCAATGAATGGCATAGAATGACGTAATGATACCAACAAGTGGCTGTGCATTTTAGTAAGACGAAGAAAACCAAAACAAAGCCAAAGTTCAAGATGGCCCATATGAGAATTTTAAGTATATTCCAACGTCTTACGGGTTGCCACTGCTACAAGTGTTCTCTAGCTCAAAAATACAGCTGACTCAGATTGCAAGAGTATGTGTGCGTGTGTAAATTTTTTGGAGCAAATGCAATTTTATAAGATTACAAAAGCTTATTTATGTAGGTATAGGAAGGAGAAAACAGAAAAAACGCACATTTCTATCTATTTTACCCCTTCGTCACATTCGTAACATTTTCTATTTCACATGCACAGTTTTTTTTGGGGGGGCATGCGCACACATAGTAAGATTCAAGATTGTGAACAAAAAGAGATAGAAATAAAATGTGCAGTAAGAAAAGGAAAGGACTTATGTGAAATCTTCTTCGGGGCATGGTTTGGAGTGCAAGAACGAAGGTAACAGACCACTAGACGACAGAAAAATTTTGGAAGTGGAGGCTTAACGAAATTTTCGCGAATTGAAATTTTATGATTGTGTAGGTTAGTTTTTAGCGTTCACTATGTAGAATTGGAAAGTCATCGTTTTTTTTCGTTTGTCTTTTTGTTTTTTGTTTTTGGCGCGAAGGACGCGGGTCGCGTGGGGGGGGCACCGGGCGATTGAAAAATGTGTGAGTTTGTGTTATTTTTTTCTTCAAATTTAAGTGCAAGGGTTTTCTATGTGTGGAAAAAAGTTTTAATTCATGTTTTAGTGCGTGTAAGTGCGTATAAGCATGCATATTAACGATCCGACAAAAAATCGTTGGGTTTTAAAAAGCGGCCTCAATGGTGAAGTGTTTTTTATTTTTTTATTTCCGACTACCCTGGTTTCGATTTGTTGGATTTGCTAAAAGATGCGTTTTGGCCATTCCAGCTGGATTTTTTAAACAACAAAATTTTCAGTAGTCAGCATTTGTTGGTTGAACACACAATATAATCCCCCTCCTGCTTTCAAAGCTTCATTTGAAATCAAATAATCTAAAATCCTAAAGACAAACGCACAATTAATTATTCCCCTCTTGAAGATAAGATACATATCCCCATAGACCATATGTGAATTTTAAATTAACATATCCCTCACACATTAATTAGAAGTAAGACAACACAAAAAAAGGAAGTTTCAACCCTTCACTAAAACTACCTTCGTTCTTCGTATAAAAACAAACAAACCAAAAATACACAACCAAAACTTTTTAAAACTCTCTTCTCAATATATCTCTGAATTCGACCTAATACCTATCCCAACACACACAGAACATTTTGTTGGCGAATTTCTTTTATATCTTTTACACTACACTCGCATATCGTCATAGCCAGCGCCACCCTCTTAAACTTACAGTTAGCTTGGTTCTAAGTCCCCCCCAGTCAGAGTCTACACGCACAACAAATTTCGAAAATTTTTTAAGGTGGTCTATAATACTACACTTTTGCTATGCATGATAAAAATTCTAACACAATGGAATAAAAAAGTAGTATATACGAAATATTTTTGGGTTCTTCCTTCGGGATAATTCATCGAGTGCGCAAAAGAAGAATGTGTGCGAAAAGAAACCGGTTTCCCCACAAAACAGAAAAAAGGGAGCCAAAAAGCACTAGAAAAAACTCTGCTACATTTTTCGTGGGCGCAGGACAAAAATCAAAACAGTGATGCCATTTTATGCTTTTATCGATAGACGTGATACCAACTTTAGGTAAGAAAACCAACTCTTTTTTTTTTGGAATTGTAAGGAAAAATAAGGAACTGTAGTATTACTGCCCGTAGCGCAGTGGATATGTGCGTTTGCTGTTATGCAGGGTTCGAATCTTACTCGTGCCCTCGGTTGCTGCTCTCGCGATGAACTAACAAAACATCCAAGAGTGCTTCTCAACTTTGCCGTTCGGAGTCGTCGTTTAGCCTTAGGTCCTCTCAATTCTTCACATGCACTCAGAGAATTTTTGATGAGTGTAAGCCACTTAAGCCTTGGCTCTTTATGAGCTGTCTCGCCACTCTTTTTATTTTAACTTTTAAAAGGAAATTATGCCCATTCGTAGAAACGGTGTGTAGTCACAACGCGGTACTCGTGAACGACAAATGGCAGCACTTATCGATCGATAAATAAGTCAACAACTGTTTGACACCACATACTCGCTTCGCCCTTTTGTATATCTGTTTTGAGTTGAAATGAGCTTCAACCGACTCACCTCCGCTCCTGAACGTACAGGGAATTTGTGCTGAAAAACCTAAGTTGAGGAGTTGGTATGGCATTGAAAAACTGTCTGACGTTTGTGTGAGTGCAAATGATTTAAACACAAGCAAGGTATTTTTTTTTTCACTCGTGTTTCGTACGTCTTGTGCATTTTCTAACCAAAAAAAAAAAAAAAAAAACAAGTGAAAAAAAATGAATACCTACTTTTATGACTTGAGAAACCAGCAGTTGTCATATCATCATCTTTTCAACTAAACTCCAACCGGGGTACTTAATTCAAATGACGAAAACCCTGGGTCAATAATTCGGCCTTTATACAACTCGAGCTCTCGGTTCTGCTTGTTAACGTGGTAACAGTTATTTGACCTCATCTATCAACAATACGATCTGATACTTTTTAAAAACATCCAAAGTGGTATCACTGTCAAGAACAACCAAAACATTACCTCCAAAACAAAACAAAAAAAATACACACAAACCTAACTACTTTTTTGTCTCCCTCAAAATTTTTTTGGAGATACCATACTAACTTCTTAATCCAAGTGGCAACTCTATGACGTTTTATCATGGACACGATAAAGAAACGAACCATTTATAATATTCAACAATTTTGTGAGGGGGACACGCGTTTTTTTTAAAGGAGAGGAAAACGAAGAATTCGAATCCTTATAAGGAGTAAATACAATCAATGTCCGCTAGTACTTTGAGGTGCTCTTTTGGGTCTATAACAACACAACACGGTAGCAAAAATATCTTTAGTGTCTTTTTAGTGTGAAAAAAAGAAAAAGTTTATTTTGGCTTAGCCAAGTTGTGTTTTTCAATCGAAACAAATAAGCGAATAAATACATTTGAGTGCAAACAATTTAGTGGTTTTGTAGGGAACAAGAAGAAACTTTCTAAAATATACTTTGAATAATTATTGCGAAAGGTAAATTTACCTAGTTTCTTGGGAATAATGAATCAAATGAAAGTGCAAATCTCGAAAAATCAATAAAGAGAATATGTTAGTTATGTATTTGGATGTAGTGCATCAGGCTGTTTTGAAGAATGTGAATTAACCGCCGTTATTTTGAAATTCAAAAATGAAACAAGAAATCTTAAATGAATGAATGATGAATGTTTGTGAATGAAAGATAGAAAATAAAAAATTATAATGCATTCAAAAAAGGATAATCAAATTGGATTTGTTGCCGTAAAACATAAAAACAAAAATTAAACAACACTAAATACTTATGGAATTACGGAAGTTAAATCTTCTTTTGTCTCGTTACAGGACGTTAAAGGTTTGCCGGACTCTCTGATCTCTGATCTGTCCATTTAATATTTCAATTCAAATTTGTGATAACAAAGGACATCGAGGTATGGCTCATCTGTTCCAAATAATTGCTTTTTTAGTTTATGGAGCAGGAATTGCATTATCGGCCCCCAACAGGGAGAGCTTCGATTTTACTAAATTTAACAATTCAGAATCTCAGCGATATGGTTTGTATAAGATAGATTATTTTATGCGAACAAATATCTCTTGAGTTCTATTAAACTAAAAAAAAAAAAAATGCATTCAGAATATATGGAACTGTAGGATTTTTATATTTAAGTTTAAATTATATTAAATGAAGAACGGGCGCTAAATTAGGCAGGCAAAATATACACACATTTATTGCATATAAGATATAACTATTTATTTTCAGCTTAAGATTTTTCCCAATTTACAATTTAATATTTCTTTCCAGAGACTATTTTTATATGATAATTTTTATCGATTAGAGAAAGTTCACAAAAGAGTGTAAAAAAAAAACATAAACAACCACCATATCAACAGTTTGCAAGACAACTTTGCAACGTCTTGCGGGACAAGTAGTGCAGTGTGCAAGTTTTCTATTCATATAGACAGCCAAAAGCACCCACCCTACTTAGCCCCACAAGAACTTTGCCAGTTGTTGTGTCATAGTGCGCTTTAGTCTCCAAATTCTGGGTTAAAAAAAAGAAGCCAAGCGAAAAATTGAGGAGTTGCGAAAATGGAGGTGATGCAAGTGTTGAGGATGGCGATGAAAGCAAGAAAATGTTTTTTTTCAACAAAAGAAAACATTTTCTTGTTTCCTTTACTGCCCTCTCGCATCATCCTTCATTTTCGCAATTTAACTTGGTTGGAACGGTTTTTTTTTAGGCCCAGTCTATAGAAAGTAAAGCACCTGTCATGCTATTAATAATCACATTTCATCTTGCAATCATTTTACTCTTGTTTTTTTCATGATATGATGATGATGATGAAACATACAAGACACAACATTATCCCTACAAGATTTTTACCAGTTGTCTCATAGTGAGCTTTAGTCTCCAAATTCTGGGTTAAAAAAAGAAGCCATGCAAAAAATTGAGGAGCTCCAAAAATGGAGGTGATGCAAGTGTTGAGGATGGCGATGAAAGCAAGAAAATTAGAACATTTTTGTGTTTTCTTCACTGCTCTCTCGTATCGTCCTTCATTTTCGCAGTTTAACTTGGTTGGAACGGTTTTTTTTTAGGCCCAGTCTATAGAAAGTAAAGCACCTGTCATGCTATTAATAATCACATTTCATCTTGCAATCATTTTACTCTTGTTTTTTTTTAATTTTCATGATACGATGATGATGAAACATACAAGACACAACAATATCCCTACGAGAACTTTATCAGTTGTCTCATAGTGAGCTTTAGTCTCCAAATTCTGGGTTAAAAAAAGAAGCCATGCAAAAAATTGAGGAGCTCCAAAAATGGAGGTGATGCAAGTGTTGAGGATGGCGATGAAAGCAAGAAAATGTTTTCTTCGACAAAAGAGAACATTTATTTTTGTTTTCTTCACTGCTCTCTCGTATCGTCCTTCATTTTCGCAGTTTAACTTGGTTGGAACGGTTTTTTTTTAAAGCCCAGTCTAGGGAAAGTAAAGGTTCTGTCAACCCATATATAAGCAAATCACATTTCATCTTGCAATCATTTTACTTTTCATTTATTTTAATTTTTATGTTATGATGATGATGAAACATACAGCATTACATTAATTTATTATCTTATGTGTTCTATTTTTATTTCTAAAATATCATCCCAACCGCTTTGATATCTTAACCGACAAAGAGCAAATTTTTTCAGAAAACTAATCCATATGTTTTTCCAGAGTCTCGAAATCAATGGGCGATTCTTATGTCATTGTTTTCTGTTACAACCCATAACACATTTTTTGTAACAATTGAACAAAGAGAAACTGTAACCCCGATTGAATTTTAAGGCAAGGGAAATGACAGCTGCCCGATTTACACGATCTGTCAAATGTCATAAAACCTGTCATACCCATTTGGGACTGTCACAAGTCGCGATTGTGTCATAAAATGGATTAAATATGACAAACCTTATGTCATTCAGTGCTAACTAGTTCACTCTCGGTTCTTTGAGAATTTGATTTCGAAGAGTGAAGTTTATTTTGAGTCTACTCTAGATTTTTAATAAAGTTCACTTTTTAAAATCGACTTTTAATTGAAATGAGATTGAATTAATTCGGACAAAGACAGACGTTTGAAGAACGGCAGCATTGGAAAATAGTCTCTGAACGGATTTGTTTGACGTTTACGACTCTGTTCACATAGGACACAAACTTCGAACGTTTTTTGAAGGTTGGTAGGTCTGTCGGGGTTTTTTCTTTGTTAAATTCAACAAGACAGTCTAAGTAGATGTCAAAAAACTTCCGAAGTTTGGATTCTGTGTGAAGCAGCTCTAAGACACAATGGCGCAAAATTATAGTCCGCTAATGAACAAGTTTAGTGTGATACTAGCTTAAAATTACGTTTCAGATATGACTCAAACGTCATTTTAAGCTAGTATCATGCTAAAATTGTTCATTAGCGGACTATAATTTTGCGCCAATCTTTTTATATTTATTTGACAAAAGTATTATCAAGATGGAATTTACTACTCACACCATCTAGTTACAAGCAGAGATAGCGATTTTTTTTTTACATAAGTTGGTTTTGAGAAAAAATGGCTACCGCTGCTTCTAACAAGATGGCGAAAGTAAAAAATGCCATCTTGATAATCCCTATCAAATAAATATACTAATCATAGAATAAAGCATCTTACTTATTTTTAATTTTTCATGCAACCAACTAGCAAAGGCCTCGATATGGTTGCCATCCATGTTTTAACTCATTTTTCACTAACCACCAGATAATACCCCAAAAAGTACAAACAGCTCCTGAAAAGAATTTGTGAGTGAAAATGTTAAACATTTTCTGACTCTATTCGAAAGGACTGTTTATACTTCGAAGGAGAAGTCTATAAAATCATGAGAAGTAGTTTGAAGTTGTTCTCGAATTGCTCTCGATTTGATTTTTAAGTGTGGCATCGCCAACCCAGTGTTTATGTTGAAATGAGACCCAAACGGTCATCAAACATACTTACATTTTAAAACTTTATTGCTTCATGGTGGATATGCCTCCTGGGGAAGCCAGCCATGTAAAATAAGTGGCATAACGCGCTCTGCGCAATACCTCTAATGCTAATGACAAAGCCAAAAAAAAACAAACAAAACTTTCAACCGAAAAGTTTTGTTTTTTCCTTTTTTTGCTTATGTCAGAAAAAGCATTTAGGTAGTGGGGAAATTTGCGCTTTAGTTTTTATTATTCTGCTATGCACTTTTGGAGCTTGGGTAGGCCGATTTGTTTACAAGTACCAATACACACGTGTAAACGGATTCATATCCTTTTCAGAAAATGCATAAAGAAGGAGCTACCACATTAACAAGCGAAAAAAAAATGTGTGCATGTATGAGAAAGTAGTGGAAGAATTTATCTAGAATGGACCATTGTTCTTTCTTTATATATATCGAGTATCATTAAGGACACTCGACCAAAATGTGGGGTTTTTAAAAATGTGTGCGAAAACGAGGATTTTTCTTTTTGCTACAAACCAAGGCCATCACACAAACTTGATGATGCTATTCACATGGCCGTCTATGTCCAGCAAAAAAAAAGGAAAAACGAGACAACGATATCAAAAAATTTGATCCTTCTTGAACGCATCCATACATTGGCATTATATACAATCAAACGCAGAAAAGAGTGTCCAAGAGCTATATGATGGTTGCAGTTTTCTAAAATAGTGTTTGTAAATGTGGCCAATGTGCATAAAAAAGGAGGAAAAAAATAGAGATGCAGTCAATATGCAACGCAATTGCATTTTTAGACTATATACGAGTTTATTGTATAGAGTAGGCATCAGACATTCCAGAAGGATGCAAAAGTGAAACGATAAAGGACTCCCCTTCTATTTTTTGGCGAACACTTTTTTTGTGCTTTTTAAATCTGTTGGGAATGATTGAGCTTATTTTGGGCAGGGTTGTTTTAAGCAATACACATTTTAGATATATATATAAAAAGGAAAGAAAAATGTTAACTTCCATATGGTGTAATATTACTTATCTTCGCGGTCCTATCTTTTGCAAAATTAATTTTTATTCATTGGACTTTAAAACTGTTTAATACTAGACAAAAGAACTTACAAATATAGAAAAACATGAACAATTGTTACTACTTGAATGTTCAATGAATCATATATGATTCATGAAGTCTATTGATACCGTATTTCTTTTACAAAACAGACATGTTTTCTGGTAAAGAAATATTTCTTTGAATCCCTTTTCATTTTTACTTTTTTCTTTTCATAATTCAAATTTTTAAGTTTTGCAAAAGAGCAAAAAGTTCCTTAAGAATGTCGGAAAATGCGGATGTACAAACCTCTGGCGACTTCAACTTTTCAAGGGAGGCTTTGGCCTAATGGCGAAAGAAATTCAGTTTTTTGATGTCCTCTCTATACATTTTGTTCGTTCATTTTAAGAATCATATAGTATTCATTGAACAAATTTTTATGACATGAACACATATTAAAAGAAAAGGAACGCACAATATTTCAATTTTTCCTTATTTCTGTAAATTAAATGCGATTCAGGGGACGTGAATAATGTTACTGTAGGTGTAGATTGTGGTAGTTATGTTATTACACAACATTTGCTTGCGCTCTTGCGTATTTTATTACACGAACTTCTGGAGATTTTTTGTTAAGTAATTTTTTTTATATAATTTTTTATTTTCATAGATAGAGGCTTTTACAATTTTTAACGCAGCTAGCTCAGAGATATGATATTTAACTATATCTTACAACTGAAAAATTTTAATTTTGTTTTAAGTAGAAAAAAAATTAATGTAAAACCTTAACAATTAATCCAGGACGGCAACGCTAGCAGACAAATAAATACAAAAAGTATGGAGGAACAGGTAGCCGGCGTTTTTGGAAATACAAAAAAAGGAACTGTAGAGATAGGAGTGATGTTTCATTGATGAACGTTGTTATTTGTATTTCTGACACTATATCAAATTATGGGTACTGTTTAAATAAATATTTAAATATCCATGGAACCGTTATAAGTTATTACACAAAATTTATGATGAGTTATGAACGCTTTTATTGATAGAAAAAAATCGTCTAAAAAATTATGTCGAATGATTACAATTTATTGTTCGTAAGTAAGAAAAGTGTCAATGTATATTTTTTTTTATTTTTGGACATGCTCAGTTGAATGACAATTTCCGACTAAAAGTGACGTTTCAAACCTAATAATGAATTTACATGAGCTTCTTTTTTAGTTGACATCAAACCTAAACATTTTTCAAGGAAACCGATTTTTTTTCATCTTTCATTGCTTTTCAGCTTTCCTGGATAGACGTCGACAAAAAAAAAGAAACCATTCCTTTTCAGAATTAAGGTGGTTCACATGACTTTTTTTAGGGAGTATTTTCTTGGCCTTTTTTTTCAGCAATTCCTTTCAACTGAAAAGTCAAAATGTCAATTAATGTCCTGACATAAAGCTTTTAGTCTAGGGGAGTAAGCTCCCAAACAAAATATGGAAGGTTGTTCACCTGTTGCATCAAATTTTTGATGCTTCAAAGGAGGAGAAATTACAAAAAAAAAAACAGGTGCAGTTCGCATGCGTCAAACTTACAGAAAAAGAAGCTTTTGAGCAAAATATGAACTCAACAGGTTGTCCTCGTTTTATTCTTGTTCACTAAACAATATTTTTCATTTTCAAATTTTCCATCACTCAACCATCCAGCTTCTATGGCGGGCTTCAAGCAGATATTAGATAAAATCGGAGATCAAAAGAATGGAAAACTGACCTAAAGCAATGAACTTATTATTTACGTTATTTTATCTGTAAAGCTCTATCGATGGCGATCGATTTCTTGGACGTAGCGGAACGTTAAACTCTTCCGCCTTTTCACTATCAATTTTCAAATAGAAAGAAAGACAGACAGAGAATACAGAAAATGCCATACCTCTATTGATACAAAACTCAATAGACCGTCATAAATCACCGGTAATGGTATAAAATATTGCACAAATATGGAGACCAAGATACTGTATCTCTTGCGTGCGCTACAATTTCAATTGCCTTCCTGTACTTATGCACTTGCCTTGCATAAGTCAATTTTAGTTTCAAGTTAGTATAGCAAAAGTGGGAATATTGTTATCGGTCGAGTCGAACCACTGTTATCTTTTCGCAAAGTGTCTTTTCTTTGAACGAAAAAGAAATTAAATAAACAGAAAAAAAAGAATCGTCAACAATGGCGAGTGCAGGTGTACATTTACATAGAGCAATGTCTGGGGGCACTGCCCAAGCCCACCCAAGTGAGACGAACTAGTTGGGTTTCAGTCCTTTTATTTTCCAATTAAATGTTTACTTTGACTGCAAAGCAAACTGTACATAGGTGGCGTAGTTGTCTTCTTTAGAAGGTGGAGATGGAGAATGGCTTGTTGTTGAGTTCGTTCATCTTTTTGGCACATCGACACCATCTCAATGGATAGTGTTGATGTCGAGTTGCCACTGGCCACTGGGCGGCAGTGAAAAAAAAATCTTCTCATTGAAATTCGAAAGGTACACATAAAATTCGAAAGGGACGATGATGGTCAAGTGGTGTTGCCCCTATTTACATATATTGCTCAATTTTTAAAAACAAAAAAAAGACTCACAATGGAGACATCAGTGAAAGAATAATTTGCTCCGTGAACCATGGATAGTCGAACAAACCTACCGGACAACGGTGGGACTTCAAGGGGGGCCTTGCGCATAGTTATTTAAATGTTCAGATGAGAAGTTGTTTTGGATGGCAGAGAGGTATACTGGTTTTGAATTATGTAAGCAAGTTTGGTGACCTGATTCGACAGTCGAGTATTTATCGTTGTAATTATTATGAGTAGCAATCCGTTGTTATGATGGAATTTAAAGTCAATAAAGAGTATGGAAATGTCCAATGAATGATTATCCAAAAACAAGAATTCAAGGCTACGGCTCTTAAACATATATGTAAATGAGAATTAATAACCATGACGAGAGGTCTTGTTTTGTGCGAATGAACTCTTCCCAACTTTGTTCATTTTGTTAATCAGAATTGCGAATATTGTGTGGGTACTTACCGTCGTCAGCAGACATTTCGACTCTCGAATCGCCCCACAATAGCCGAGGAAACTCAATACAAACATTATCGCTCCGCAAACGATCAGCACATAGGCCATTTGCTCTATCACCGCTGGCTGCGTAAAGTGCTGTAAATGAAAGAAAAAACAGAAATAAATTGATTTAATCCAATTAGTCGGCCTCGTTGTGGAGTAATTAACCTTTGACAAAAAGTAAAATTAACTTAAAAATACTATATGATTTCTCCTTTTGAGCATTAATTCGAAAGAAAATTTAAGGTGGCGCAGTATTGATAAATCAACAAAAGAATTGCCATCCATATAACCTCACGAAAAACTGATAATAAATTCACGTTTCTCACGATTTCCAATCATTCATTCAACAAACAGATGAATATCAATTATTTTATTTGTTGATTTAACGGACGGCCCGAACTTCATATTGCTGTCACTGTTTAAACATTTCATATCACCCAGTCGGTATGCAACATTGTCAAACATTAAAAATTGCTTCTGGTAGGTACGTACATGTCAAATGCCAATAAACACAAAATTATTAACAATAAAGGTGCGCCAGTGACAATTCGACATTGTGATGGTGATAAAAATTTCAAAAATAACAGAAATAAACAACACGAAAAAAAGTGAAAACGAAAATAATAATTGAGTGTGCACAGCACATAATTGCATTTGAAAATAAATAAACGTTTTTTTTAGCGTTGATCTATTGTTTGACATTGAGGAAGCACAGGTGTATTATTTTGTTTGAGGAGGGATTGAGCTTGAATACGACGCGACGACAAAAGTTTGTGAGTTGCATTTACAAGCGAAAATGAAAGTGAAGAATCTGCAAGCAGCAGTGTCGATGTCGACTGTTGAATCAAGGTGTAATTTATGCCTGAATAATATTTAACAGGCGCACTGAGTAATGCACATTTTGGGTTGTACAAGTTTGTTTTATGCAAAACAAGAAAAAGGAAAGTTGAAATTTGGCATTTTTAAAATGTATACATTGTCGTCGGATATCATAAATAAGCCTGTTAACAATATATCAAGTATTTTTTGGTCACTCAAATGCATGAGAATCATGGAGAACGAAGTTTGTTTATGATTATTTTATGGCAAGTCGTACGTATTCAAATTACTGTATCTGATTTTGATTTTTCTCACGTTTCGTTTGAAATAGATAGTAATACCAAGGTTCGGGACAAAATAAATTCAACAAATTCTCAACAGGCGGCGCTGCATTGTTAGTTGATTAATGAAGTAAGCAACAAAACCAGAGACAAAATTTCCAAACAAGACAAGACTTATTTTGAACGTATTTCGGGCCGTAGAATAAAATTAAAAATGATAATGCTGCATGCTACTTACGGTTATATTTTCATTGTCAGCCATTTTTGTTAAAGCAATCAAGGACGCCTTATCGATCGCCAACCATATTCCCGCACTCAGCACAATTGTGCCAGACACCTGAAACATTTAAGAAAATTTACAAGCCGAAGTTAAATTAAGATCTTGAAATAAAACCAAAATATTTAGAAATAAGGGATGCACAAACTTACAAAAAAGAAGAAGTTAAATATACATAAAATGTATTTAGCTATCCAAAGACCACAATCGGCACTCATCTTGGCTAAAGTTTATCTGAAAATAAAAAAAAAAAATATGAAATAAAATCAGGAAGAGGCCTTTAATAATTTTCACTAATTTTTAACCTACGCAAAGTATGGAAGAATGCGGAGGCAAAATGACAATACCAAAAATGTAATTACTCTTGTCCCAAGCCCAAAAATTCCCAGTGTAGTTAAATTAGTTAAATTTCTGTCATGAATTGAAATTGGAATGATGCTCAACTGAAGTCACATAATTTTTGGGAACATCTGAACGACGACGTTCATCGACTTTCGGCGTGGGATGAGTCTAATAATAATAATAATAATTGTTGATTCAGAATTTTAGTTACAAGTGGAGGTTTCCAGATTAAAAATCAGCCATGAACATAAATTACGTTTTAATTAATGTTTGTTCTCATAATTAAGGTCAAGTTATGCCTTTGAAATTTAAGACTCAAATGGCAGGCCTAATTTGGTATGAATATTTCAAAGGGGAAGGCTTTAAAGAGGCATGGGAATGCGTTGAAATGAGCTGCTGGCTCAAATTTGCACATTTATTTTCAAGTTTAAAATTCAAACAAGATGATATCTGAATGAAAATCTAAGGTTAATGTCCCAAAATGAACCCATCTACCAACGCATGTTTTTTGGTCATTCACTTTGCCTGGCTGCACTTTGTCTAAATGATAAATTGGCTTTCGTTTTTGTGAAAGCTTCCCAGGATTGCATCTTCCATCAGACAAAATCGAAAAAATTGAAAGTCAATTGCAAGTCAACATAGGTCAACAATTTGGTAATCGACACATGATCAAACAAGTTGCTCGTTCTTCTTGTTTTTTTATCTGATGTTGAACTCTGCCATTTTCATAATTTAGTACCAAAGGCATATCTGGCAATTGGCAAACATTTTTAAATCAAACTCTGACAAATTTGCAATAAATAAACGCACGTCGATTACCCTGTCCCGTCTTCGTCGCCATCATTTACAACCCAAACCACATCCAGTAGATTGATCATTCCCACAACACTTTAATTCATTCATCTGACTAAGTTTCGGATCATTACAACCATCACGGGGTAATCAATTTGAATGCAAGCTATTTCATGTAATCAAACGAACGATTGTAAAGATCAACGCCATCAATCCGGCAAAAACGTAAAACGTGGGGTGTTGACTGGTTGTTTTGGTGCAAAGCGAAATAAAAAGAAGAAATTGATCCCTCGCATGGTAGCGCTAGTGTTTCCCTCTCTCACAGTTAAACGTCAGATAAATTTGACGACCCCACAATAAAGTTGCGTTGGGTAATTTTTTTATGCTTTGAAAACTGCAGTCTGTGTTGCAGGAAAAAGTTTATTTGAGGTTGACGGACGATAACCCTTGGTTTTTTTTTATGAAGTCTGTGGTTAGTCTTCGAAATGAACAAAAAATGAGAAAACAAGTGGTTATGACAAATTTTGTGGACAACCTACTCATTCAAGCGTTAATAGTTTTTTTTTGTCTGCTCAATTAAACGGAAACGGCAGTGATCTTTCCGGTAAAGTTGAGCGCATGGACAGACGCAATGTCATAATGTTGGAATGCACGAAAGTTGTTTTTAAAATTTTGTCTTTTGTCAAATTGATACAAAGTTGAATTGGTATTCAATTCATCAACAATCAAAAACTGACTGACAAATAGCACACCAGAACCCGCTGCATGATGGTGTAAGCCTTCTGCACTATAATTCCATTTCGTGCTAGAATTTCCCTTTAAACCAGTTGCAAACTTGGAAAGGTGCAGAATCCATTTCGTACCCACTCTAAAAACTCATTCCCTGGTCTATAGCTTCTTAAACTCGTTTTTCCCATTCGTCCCATAAAATACCTTC
Source organism: Sphaerophoria rueppellii (assembly GCA_920937365.1). Lineage (NCBI taxonomy): Eukaryota > Metazoa > Arthropoda > Insecta > Diptera > Syrphidae > Sphaerophoria > Sphaerophoria rueppellii. The sequence goes on from CAKKXW010000001.1 coordinate 113,419,376, forward strand.
CTCAGCAAACTCTTTGTGGCTTCTTCATGAATGAATTTAGTTCACGTCGATGTCGCTATTGCATGGAGGTATGAATGCTTCACTCGCAAGGTACGTAGCTATTAGCTTTCCATTCGACACAATATTAAGTTGCTGCCGGCGTAATTTTTTTCTTATTTCGTTTAAATTGTGTCTGCCGAGAACTACTGACAGTCGCACGACACATTGTTTGACCTAAATTCGTTGCATTTGTTGAATTTTTCGTTCTTTAAGTTAACTACCATAAGTTTTAACAGCTACATGCTGATATAGATTGTGGAGACCAACAGGCAACTTAGATAGCGTACCATATACGTGACGTGCTAATGAGGAAGAGTTCTATTTACATTTTTTGATATTTGAAACCTGTCAGTCTGGTTTCTGGTTGTTTAAATGATGGTCTAAAGGTGTTTCGGGATTCGGCTTTGGATTGGGAGCTTGAGTTGGTTTCTAAGTAGATTTGTTTTACGGTTTTGTACAAGAGGGCTTCGTTACTGATGTAATGGTGTTAAGCGGGTTTGTTTGAATACTTATGGTCTATTTTATTGTGAGTCTTTACTAAAGAATTGTGATTACTCTAATTATTATGAATAGGATTTCAATGGATCATTCTCCAAATGGGTTGACTAAGATTTCATTACGTTTACGTTATCACCAGTGACTTGGTTCCAAGGCTGCTTTACCCAATGATACCTCCAAGAAGCATTTTTGAAATCAATCTTTTTTAAGCCCACCATCAAAATTTAAAGCCATTTTAATGCTCCCCATTGGCATTTAAACTTTTAAAACACCACAGTCAAATGCAATATAGCTTATTTCATTTCATAATACTTATCGTCTTATGTTCCTGTTTTTAATAGCCCAACTATCACGTAACAAAAGTGACTCCCCGCGTGAGTAGAAAATGTTTATCTTTAAGAGATTTTCATTTATGTGCAACAATTACTGACCACAACATCGCACTCGCATTGCTTGCAAGTTAAATTCTGTTGCAATTTATTCGGACTGTTAGAAGGAGGAGGTGGAGTGTTACGTTATGGTCATTGCCGTTGCACTCCAAAGCACCAATGCCTAGCTCGAACTCGACCTGTCCATTTGGTACAACAAATATTTGGTTTTCCCCACAAAATTTACTTTCACTTTAACTCTGAAAACTGCACTTCGATGAGCAGCACAGAAAGATTGCTTGACGTATTATTAAACTTAAAGACATGTTTTCTTCTCAAAATGTTTAATTTGAAGCTCTAAACGTTATGCGGATGTTATGAAATTGGACAAAAGGTGTCAGCCATGCAGAAGACAAGAGATTGTTAAAAATGTCATGGTATAAAGTATATAAACATTCTCACTTTCAATATGAGGTAACAGATCTGAAGAGATGCGGCCGTTGAAGATGATGATTGAGGAGCATTGTTTCCCAAGAGATTAGAGGTAAGCCTACAAAAATGAGAACACAATAATTGTATAAAATTATGCATTAAATGTTGTTTTATTCAAATAAGTCAATCAAACAAGATTAGCAATAATTAAATTTTTGGAGGTTTGTCTCACAGTGGGTAAGTGCGTTTTTCAAAGAGACTGATGGTGTCTTTGTTCGTTCGCTCATTATTTGACACACCAAACATCGAATGACATGAAACGTCTTATGGAAAAGATTTATTGCCGTTCATTTTGGATTGCATTTGCATCTGTCACGCATGATGTTGTAATTACGATTTAATAGAAGGTAGGCGCACAAGTTTCTTTTGCACGTGATGAAATATGTATGCAGGTATAATTATTCATCAATTGTATATCGATCACAATGCATGTTCCACTATACTGGAGTGAATTGCTTTTTTTTTGTTAAATATTCCCACTTTATTGAAGAACGCTCTTACGAACTGTGACTAATGACAGTGTGGGATTTATCATTTATGTAATGCATCATCACTTTACAAATTTTAATCGATGACTCATATAACGGGGGGAACTGTCATGGCAAGGCAATTGGAAGTCCTAACCGCCGACGGAAGAGTCAAAAGATTGTGATTAGCATGCACCTACGAATGCACACGTCAATCAAAAAAGGTTCTGTTCAGTTTGGATCTAGAATTCATCTTTCTACTACTAAAAATTGCATTAAAATCCGTTGGGTAGTTTTGGGGATATTTTATCGGAAAGCACGAACAGCTTCATGTTAAATTGTGTAGTGATTTGATGGAAGTCGATCAAATGGTATAGTACAGGCTGTAAGAGGTAGCAAGAAAGGTGCAATTATTGGACCCACTTTTTTTTTAAATTTCTCACCCATTGTAATGACCATTTTCCCAAAATCTCCGATTCGCAATTTCGTTAAATTATAAAATCCTCAAAAAAAACTTCACGATTTTCATATTTCGCAGTAAGAAGGCAAACGGCCTTGGCCTTTCAAAGCATAGGTGCTCCTGCACTTTGTTGGAATTCCGCAAAAAATAAACACATTTATCTATCCAAGCCACGCGGGGTAAGAAATTCAATGCAAATTTTTTTCATCGTTTAAATTATACAAACAACGAAAATTTGCACAACTGGTTTTCATTAAACAATAAATAATATTCACCTCTTGGTGGTATTTCTTAAAAGCTGTGTTGGAAGTTGGGACTTGTGGTGTACTTCACCTTAAGTCTTTGATAACTTTTTTAAGAGACTTGTGCTTACATTGCACTACCCTTTTTTGTCAAAGCTCTTATGCTTATGCTTCCAAAAAAAACAATTTGTAGTTCAAAATTTTACTAGCCACACAAGATTTGTGTTAATCTCTCTAGTGGACATGCGATCTAGTTAACAATTAATTTCATCGTTTATAATAATTACCAATTATCACTTATTTAGAAAGAGCATCGTTTATCATTGTTAAAACAAACAAACAAACATTCAAACAGGGTAAGTCACGTGTATCTTTAAGACACATTACCTCTCCAAAGTGACAAGATTTCAACACCGCCAGAAATTTTAAAATTAAACCCTATACAGAGTATTTCTTAATCGAGAGAACGGAGCTTGTATGACGGCAAGGCGTGTACCACTTATCCTCATTATCATATTCAAACGGAATCCACTGCGATAAAAATTGTCAAGAGAAACAAGTCGAGTGTAAATCTTCCTGCCCCATATTAAAGGCATATTAAGGACAGGTATTGAGTTAAAACAAAAACCTTTATTTCTCTTGACTGTGGACTTTGTAGACTTTTTCAAAACTAACCTTTATTTAGATGTTATAATTTTTGAGAGCAAGTGCATACAACTCGGTAAGTTAGCAAGCTTAATCATTTAAACAATTGAGTATAAAGTATTCATGATAAAGCAAGTACGTGTGCTCATAAATAATAAAGATTGAATACGGAGAGAGATTCTGACCTAATAATAAGTAAATTGTTATAACACGGGTACAACATATCGTGACATTAGATACGTTTTATTCATTCTATTTGCCGGTATTGTTTTTTTTTTTCAGATCTATATTACTGCTATCGTTCAGCTAATGATGCTAGCGTCTCTTCCAGATAAAGAGGTAGCGTTCGAAGGCGTCTTTGCAAACATCTGGTTGCTCGATAATAATGCTTTAGAACAAATTGAAGGCAGATCATCCTCGGACCTCATCGTAATGTGATTGGAAATTGTTCAGAAAAAGTATTTTAGTTACATATTTAAAGCACGTTTCCCGTTGAAACATTTTAATTATTTGTTTTTATTTTTGTCTAAAAATCGATTTTATCTCATTGAAGATAATTTTGTATCAATTTCAATAAAGAATTCAAAATTTAAAAAAAACATTGTCTACATTAATCATTGCTGTCTTAAGAATGTGTATACATTAACAATAAGAACACTTAATCAAACATTATTTGTATTTTTCCACGAAAATTGAAAAAATATGTGGAAAGAGTACCTATTGTTTCGAGCAATAGCTTTTGGCATTTGAAGGTTAAGTATTTAAAAATTTATCTATTTTGGCATAACAGTGTACTTATGCTTCTATTATTTTGGTATTATTGTCAATATTTGTTGGTTATTGAACTGATAAAAGGGAATTGATGTTGTATTTTTCCAAAGCCATGGTTTTAAGTTTTTTCGGCTAGTAACAGTAAACAGACTTGTCAAAATTTTATGGAATTATTTTGTTTAACCATTTGACAAGCTTTACGTATTTTCAACTTCCCAGAGGAAGTTATTGTAAAGGGTCCGATTTTGTGAATCTCCAATTTTTGCATATCTCCATGTTTTGAGGTCACTAGAATCCGAATCAAGCGTTTTTATGATGATATCTGTGTGTGTATGTGTGTTCGTATGTGCGTTACGTTTTTTCAGCTCGATTATCTCGCGAACCACTCATCGTATTGTCATAAAATTGGTCTCATTCGACACGGTATTGTGTTGTTAAGAGGTGGTTAGGTTTTGAGCGCAATCCGCTAATGGCAATCAAAAATCTAAGACAACCCTTATATTCTGAAAATTATGATAATTTCTGCAATAATTTCAACAATAGTGAAAAAAATCTTATGCTCAAAACAGATGTATCATATACAATATTTGATTACTAGCTGACCAACCAAACGCTGTTTTGCCATATAAATGTTAATCTTGAGTTATACTATTCCGATTAGAAAAATTCTTTCACAAATAGAAATCTACAATATTCAGGCGACTGTATTTTATTGTGCAAAGTAGTTGTACATGAGTCCACGAGTCGGTATGACCAATTTTCGACAGATGGCACCACTGTTATTCAATGAACTTAATGTATATCCTCAAATCATCAGTTTTATGGAATTTGACTTTGAGAACCAACGTGCGTGTACATTGTACAACTACAACTGGATGCATTGACTGGAGATTTTGCAAAACAACTAATGTTCTTACTTATTTTTCTACTCTGGGAAGTTAGTAGTGTGGACCATATTTTTTCGAACATGTTTAAAAGGCTTGGAAGGTGAAGTGTGTAGACCATGCGATTATTATATTTTTTTTTATATTTAAAATATATTATTTTGTGTAGATTTAAAGTCTTACAAAAAACAAAGCAGGTTTCACGTCAGCTCAACTAGTTACTGAATTGTAAGTATTACATCACATGAATGCCTCCCGATATGCACACCGGTTTCAACGTTTGCTACGTTAAATATAGCCACAATGTATTTCTTAGCTTTCGTTTTAGAACTTCCACAGGAAAACGTCGCTTCGGTCGGATTCGATAGCAAGCTGATAAATTAGCATGTCAACTAATCGATAATTTCAATGAATTTTTCAAACGAAAACTTAATTCTTCAATGGACATTGCATTTTGCACAATTTATCAAAAATAATCAATTTTCACCTACATACATGCACGACAGTTTTTAGTAACCAGTTATAGGGTTAGTATTTTGTTATGCTCCAGGATAGTCTTTCAAGTCTGCCTCTACATAATCAAAGATATAATGGCAAAATTTTCAATTGCTTGCAAACCGATTAAATATAAAAACGCGAGTTTGAACAAGAAATACCAGTCAAATTAGTAAGTATATAAACAAATATATTGCACACAAAATAATGAGGTATGACAAAAAGTGACAACAATTTAAAACGCAACGGTAAACCGAAAATACAGGTTCTGCAGCTGGGCTGTCTGTGCCTGTGTTCTGCGCATTAGGTTTTCAGTTATTAATAAATCATATAAAAAAGACGCAAAATTTGTAAAATTGAAACCGATGCAGAAATATTTCTAATTACTACAACAAACTCTTGATCATACCCAAAGAAGAATTTAGACTTAACAGCAGAAGCAGATTGATCTGTTTGGTCACAATGCCTGCAGCTTAAATGAAAGTCCTGTAATTGTCAATCTTGTTGGCCTTGACAATAACGTCATTTAAGCCTATCGGAAGTCCGATCGAAGAAAAGAAGTATGAATGAATATGAAACTAGATCATTGGATGAAAAATTCATTTTAACGAGGTGTAAATAGAAATGTAAATAATTGGTTTATGCTTCAACAAATTAACAACAAAGGGTTCACTTTTCAAGGTGAGAAACAAAAGCAAAAAAATGCGTTGTTGACAAAATGATTGATGCCAAAAAAAATAAGTGCCAAGAGAAACCGGGTCATTAACTGGACTCATCACAACGGTAATTTGAGAAAGAAAAATGTCAAATTCTCACGAGTTTGAAAGAAGTTTGTTTGTTTAATATGAGAAAAAAAAATGTCGCCTTGAAATTGGTGTAAAAAAGTTGTAAGACTTGGAAAAGTTTAAATTACCAGTTTTTAGATTGGGGCACAAAGCTTTTAGTTACACAGTAATTTCAGAATTTATTTAAGATTTCCTGTTTGAAAAACTTGAAACATTTTAATATTTTTATTTCAAACCATCTAAAATTATTTGCTTTGGGAATGCTTAAGGAATAAAATATAAAAATTCCATCGATTATGCCTAAATTATAAATTCTGCTGAGTTTTAAGCTCGTGCGGGCGAGTTGTTTATTATTCAAGTTTTTTTTTTTTTAGAATCTTTAATTGTAGGTAAGCAGAAAACCAGATTGAATCTAGTTAGTTGTACAAAACAAATTACATATATTAATTCCTTTGAAATTGAGAGTTGTAGATGATAGTTATTAGCTCGATTTGCAATTTAAATGTAGTAAAAACTGTTGATGCTTGGCTTACTTTCGTTTTCAAAAGGTTAAACTTGCTATTCCTGCGGTTTTATTCCTTAAAACCACATATTTTAAACTGCAGTTATCACGGTGTATTATCAAATAAAAACAATTGACAACACATTTTCAATTACTATAATTGCGGTTGAACATTTTTCTACAGAGGTAATAAGCAGCAATTGAGTCGGACTCGGGTTAACATTTTTTACAAATGAATAGGGCGGTAGTCATAAAATCAGTAACTGAAATCAAACGTTAAACAAAGTCATTTCCGTTCAAAGTCGCAATGTTTTATTTTTCTTTCGCGGTGCAAAATATTCGCTGCACGTGATTCGTCTGGCTAATGGGCAATTTTCGCCATATAGGTCGTAGGTATATATTTATCATGCAAAGCGCAAGTAATCTTAAGCGCCAATAGCAATGACAACAAACAGTACCAAATATGAAGTACTTAACTAATGAATTAACGTTGACTAATGCTCTCATCACTGTGGCATTTGTGTAACTGACAAAAAAATGATCCAATAGTAGAATAAGTAACTATTGGTTTTCTTTCAAAATGTCAATGTCAATGTCAATAAGTATATCACGTTGTGGCATCACAAGCTTTTTGTTAAAATGGTTATAACATCGCTATTAACTACAGATAAATATTAGAACTAGTTAATGATAAAACTCAGATCAGAACAGCACAAGTAAGTAAAAAGTGTCAGAACACGTTAGAACAGAAAAGATAAATTCCCTGTTTTATCTTTTTGACAGTTTTCAATATATACAGTCAAATCAAATTGAATCAAATTTTCATTTAATGGAAACAAGGTACTGGAAGAATTTTTGCGAGAAATGTTTGTCTTCTATGGCATTAGACATTTGAGCTTTTGCACTTGATAGTTTTCACAAAGCTGCTCCACCAAAAAAGTAGGAGCAGAAAAAATTTTAACTAAGCTGAGGTGGACAACTTCACCAAATGACAGTTTGTAGAACAGTATGGGGCAAGATTTTTCTTATGGAACACACAAAAGTGTACTTTTTGGATCTTTTCTATGCAGAACAGATTCATTTTACAGACCTAGTGTTATGTGTTTATGACAGTTAGGTATTCAGTACCAAATTTCACTTACTACTTGGTCTGTAGTTGGTCTTATATCAATTTTGTAATACTCTTAGCTGAATAAACGTCACCTTTGACATTGTTTCAGAAGCGGTCTGGTCTTATGACACTCATGTCTCCCTATTAGTCTACCTACACCTAATAATTAATCTTTTCAGCCTAGTGCCAACAGAATTTACGAGTCACCAATCTCTTTTAAATGAAAACAACAAAATGTAGGCTTTAAGTTCGTCAATGACTTCCTATTGACACATTACCTACAGTTACAGTACACCTACTATAATAACTGTCATTTTCGAATTTGTGTGTCAGATTTATTACGAACTAGGTGAGTGACAACAAGAATAATTTCTTTCCCACGAGAGTAACAACCCACACAAAACATAAGAATGACACTTCACTTCAAAACATTTGTAAAACAAATCAATCGCCTCAAAAACAAAGACTTATCCCATCATCACAAATAACTTGTCATCATCATTTTCCACTGCCAACAAGCTTGCCATACAAAAAAGGTACAAACAACTCTCAACTTTACTTACCGTTTTTTGTTAACAGGGCAGTTATTTACCCACAAATCTTCCACAGATATTCAAAAATGAATACACTCAAGAGTTATCCACAAAAACTAGTCACAAATTCCACAATAGGGTCAAAGCAGTTAAGCATTCCACACTGTCCTATTTCCCGGATACTTTCTTTCTTTCTACTTTACAAACTGTCAATTAATTTTTCCAGCGACGACACAGATGATGACACTGTGAAAAACAAGAAACACATCAAACTTGTATCAAAATTTATCATTCAACTAAAACCACGAGCAGCACTGTTTCAAAGAGACTTTCGTGAGACACCGAAAATAAAACCAAAAACAAACAAACGTGATTTTGCAATAAACCGGATCGAGAGGGAATTAAGTCGGAGGGCGATAGAGATTCTAATCACAGTCAAAGCGAAAACGAGGGAAATTGAATCAAAATTTCACTTTGCGAAAAATTCTCACGTGTTGATGAATGTTTTCTTGTGGGGTTGTCCGCTTCAAATTTCAGAAACAAGTTTGTCAAGAATAAAACAAAATTCAAATGATACCTTGTACACGATTCGAGTACGGTAAAGCTTTAGATACGTTTGCCAAAAAAGCAATTTTGTCAAATTTAAAATATTTTATGAGGAACCTATTTGTTCGCGTGTACTCAACTCCAGCAGCGGCGAAAGCGAAGTGACAACAAGCAAACGGCAAATGCAAATACTAAACAGAAATATTTACTCAACCACGAGTCGAACTGAACTCAACATTCAACAATCGCAACTGAATAATAAACAAACAGTGAGCACAGTAAAGTTGTTTTGGGTACAAGAGAACTGGCTTAGCGGCTTGTACGATAAATTCCACTCCGCGACGTCTAAAAACGTGTCAATCACTTTGTAAGCCTTCTCAGACTAATTTCTTAAAGAGGAAGTGAGAAGGAAACCAAAACAGAAGATTCACCTTGCGAGCATCGAATTATCAGCTCCAACGGATTATTATTCAAGTTGTATTGAGCTTTAAAGTTGGACTTTTTGAACTGTGGAAAGTGGAATGAAAAGCATCAAAGGAGGAACGAAGTTTGAAGTATGATACATTCGTATGAAACTAGTGGATGTTGTGTTTGTGTGGTTGATTTGTTGTTTCGTTGGCGGTGGGGGAGGGAAATATATATGGTTTGGTTATTATAAGATTAAACCCATAGTTCGCTTCATTCATATCATACAAGTTGTTTGAACATTTCTAAAAGAATATCCGGTTGTGCAAAATGTTGCAAACAGGGTTGGCAAATGAAACCTCTTGATTTTCGGATGTTCATTTCAACATTTTTCAAGGTACATATACATACATTTTGTTTTGGTACTGACAACATGTCAGAAGTGCGTTTTTGCGCTGACTATAGTTGACTATAGTTGACTATTTCTCGTTTTTGCACGCCAATAGTTACGTTTCGTAACCACAATTGTCGTTTTTGCGGTCAGTGTTAAAGTGTCAAATCGTTACTATTTCTAACTATTCCCAACTCTACTCAGGAGGTGAGTTGAAAATGGTTGATGTGTCAAAGTCTTTTTTTTTCTGTTTAATGGTGTTTTCAACGACTATCAATCTGGAATGAAAAAAAAACATACTGTTCGTGCATTTTTTACCGTCGTAGTTGTCCGTATCCGTGCCGCCGCAAATTTAATTCCAATCAAAGGATTTCTGTTCGTCTTGAATTAAAAATATTCCATTACAAAAATATAGATAAAGAAAATAAGATTCCCCTTACAAATTTTAAAGCTTCACGAGTCAAACTGAAAATCCTCAGTCACTACGAGGAGATACACACCAAGGAAATAATCGCATTTCCAAGTGATTTAAAATTCAGCGCCAATTTCAAGAATCTCATTCTATCACCGGTCACAAACCCTTCCAATCGAATTGGCTATATTGCAATCCGCAAACACCCCTATTTCAACTGCAACTGCGTGGCGACTTGCAGGCCGCCAAAGATGGCCAAAACAGTCAGCGTCTACGTACGGTTAATTTACAAAAAGTCATCGAAAAACTCGAGGACATGGACATGGTTTTGGAGGACAAGTTGGCCACTGCCCATGAGCATAATGATTTTCGAACGTCAGTCGGCACGAACGGCAAATGGAAGTTGCTCTGCATGAGAAGAAATTGACGCAGCGATGAATGGAGCTGACTGAGGAGGAAATTACGAAGATCACGAAGATCATCGGAGAGGAAGCTCAATGACGCTCTCACAGAAGTCAAGCATAAGGAAACCCAAATCAATGAATGAAGGACGAAATCGGCATACACATTTGAATTCATTGTTTTTATGTTTGTCTGTCAGCAATAAAAAATGTTTAATTAGTTTCAGAGAATAAAGACTTTTTTCGTTTATTTATATAAAATCACAAACTAGATATTGGTTTTGATAGTTTTTCGCTGAATCTGGGAGCCGCAATTAGGAGAATATCAGGAGCTGGCTTACTTGGAACAGCTTGAAGATTTCTTTATGGAGGGTGGTCTTCAGTCTCTTTCACTTTTCTTTTCTTGCTGTGGGTTGTTCAAAAATAAATAAATATGTTCTCATCTCAATTGTCTTTAAAATCTTACCATATCAAGATCATTCTTGAATTTTTGCAATAAATATAGAGCAACGAAAATTGTTGTCTCTTTATCCATTTCAATTATTATGACAACTTATATAGAATCCGTCAATCTGTCAGTGTTGACGTTTTCAAATGACAGTACAATAGAATACGCATGTTCTTATGGAACGCATCGCATAGCAATGCACGTGACGGATACAACCGATAGAGTTCCTTAACCTACTTTTTGCGACCTTTGGTCCGTTGACATATGAATTTGATGAGCAGTAAATTGAAATTTGCTAAGACCGAAAGTTTTTGATCGGCCGTTCACATTTCAGAAATCGAATGTGTATGATTTTTGCTTTTAAATATTTTATTTTCAAAGAAAATCGGAAGTAACAATTTACGACATAAATTGCGGGTTACTAAGAGAAAACTAGCACGTATTTTTCAATCAGAAATAAAACGCAGCAATGAGAATACAAAACAGAGACACCCAACTGCCAACGAGTAATTTCAGCTACTTTCCCATCTCAACTTCAAGGGCTAGTGTTCCGTTACAAATGGAACCATTTTGAAGTTGGCTACTCGCGCTTTGTAAAGCCTGAACTACATCGAAACACAGAGTGTAAAAAGCACAAAAAAGTATTCGTATTCGTATTGAGAACTTTGTGCACAGTGAATGCTCGATCATGGTCAAGCTGTTGTTCACACTCACTTTTAAAAAATGAGAGGGAGATATTCAGATATGCATTTGTAGAAGCAGTACAGAACATCCACTTCCACTGTTTTGTACTTTTTGGCACTTTATGTTCCGGTGTAGTTCAGGCTTAAAGGTAGCCCTAAACGACAAATATGTACGCCGAACAGGCTTGTGTGCGCTATAAATTTGTCGTGTAGGGGATGGGTTGCGAACTATTCGCTGTTGGCAAACATTTTCGATTTTCTTAAGTTCGTCCGGCATGTAGGGAGATGATCGCTAACAAATCTCATTTTTTGTATGAGGTAACATTAAGCGCAATGACTTGCTTCTCTTTTTGACGCATCCTCACACTTTCAAGAATCAACGCGAAATGATATTCGCCAATTATGTGATTGCGGTGTAGGGAGTAATGCAAACGAGCATGTTCGGAAAATATGTTTGTCGTTTAGGGCTACCTTAAGGTTTTTCTAGAGCTGATATAAATCATAAATGTTATATACATTTGCAATATCACCTGTTTAGGACTACCTCAATTGAGACTGATTTTGCGTGATGTGAAAACCCTTTTTTCCTTCTCTTACTTACCTATGTCAAGCTCACATAGATTCAAGAGACATCGCGTACATCAGATTTCCAGAGAAAGGAACAGAAAATTTATTTGCAGATCAGAGCCAGAGGTTATTAACCCAAAGAATTCTTCATTCTCGTTCATGCGTGCAAATATGAACCTAGATAAACATTTCTTTCCATAAGGAATTCATGAGAATCAATGTTTCAGCAACGGACTCGAATATCAGAAATCAGAAAATATGTTACGCCGGACTTCCGGTATGTTTGAACTAAATTCTTAAAGGCCAAACGTGGGGTTTGAAAAAGAATTGTTCTTATTTTTTCTGTCTGTTCAAGCAATCGAAAGGATTATGAAGCTATTTTGTACGACCAACGCGGAGCATGTTGTGTCTATTGAGGTGTAACTTTGTGCTTCAATGCGTTACAAATATTTTTGATGCAAGCTTTAAGGCAGGTTGAAGCAAAAGAATCTCTGTGATAAAAAAATCAAGGCTTACTGTTATCTAATGGATTACCTTTTGTCTCATCAATTTACAGTTGACTGTGGGTAAAAGTCGTCTTGCGACGGTGATTTTCCTCATTACTGTTTTCCTACCATCTATTCGAAAGTTTAAAACATGGAATTTACAGTTAAATATATATTTAGCACTGCACTTAAAAAAAATAAATAAATAGGAGCAAAGCAAGAAAACTAAACAAGACCCGCTATTGCCGAAAATACAATTCCCAAAATTAGAACGAAAGCACAACTGTACAGCAAACATTTCCTGACCGCAGGGCCCAGAATATGTTTCAATGATTTCAAAGGACTAAACATTGGATTAAATGATGTTTCTGGCCGCCTTAAATTAAAAATAGGAAATACATATAAGTCAAGGACATTTTATATCCATTCAATGTGCATACTCGGGAGCTGGCAAAGCGTTGGGTGGATTTCGACCAAGTCCAGCTGGATTAGCGCCTGCTTCACTTTCCGTCAGTATTTCCAATTCCATTTCTATTTTACCCTGCAGCAAATAATAATATTTAATTTATACTAAAAAAAAAAGAAACAAACTTAACTCACAGCCAATATTAAACCTCCGCCTTCTTCGGATGGGCCATTGACTGGAAACCATCCCTTGACATTCTTCTCCCGAAACAAGTTCAGTCGCTTTCTTTTCTTCTTCTGACCAGGAGTCAAGGTACATGATTTTTTGTTTTCGAACGGTTGGTCGAAATGCGATAGGCACACATCTAGTGCACCCATAAAATCATCTGCCGAAAACGAGTCGTTATCCCAGATTTGCAAAAACAACATTGGCGGTTGTTTTATTTCGTAATTTTCCAACAAGCTACCTTTCCGTTTGATTATCATCTGTTGAAAATGAAAATTGAAATTATTTGGAAAATTTTTGTTCAATAAGCCATATTTGTTGAGGGAGTAATTAAGGAACCTCAAATGATAAGTAATGATTTGTTGTCAATGGAAACTTGGAGTTGTTCTTCTGTCTGCAGTGATTTTGTCAAGCTTATGGATTTTAATGGGGATTTGATTTGGACAGTGTTGATGTCTTTCTGCTTAAAGCTAAAGAAGCAAACAGGGGCGGATTGCGGTGAAAAAAATAGTTTCAAAATTAAAAGTGAGACTGGAGACATCTAGGGACCGAGTTTGCTTCAGACTTGTATTATGATTCGGATGAATAAACAAAATGTTTGTTAACATTTGTAGATAGTTGGAGTTATGGAACGTGTTCCATACATATATGTAACTGAATTTGAAGATCCAGCACTGACAACATCACAACTTACCATATCCTCGGCAGCAGAATACTTCAACGGAAATATCATCCTCCAATTAAAATTTCCCTCACCATTCAATGAACGATGGTGAACGTCTGTAGACTGTGATGCATCATTGTTCTCACACCACCTGTTTCGAAATTGAGATGATTATCATTTGTTTCAATCCAATGAAACACAATACACCAACGAGCAATTATAATCATTTCACAAAGACAAGGGATCACAAGTTGACAAACTTGACAATTTTGCTATCAAATAAAATAATAATTGGTAAAATAAAACAAAATTTTCTTACGCTTTGATATAGATGTCGCTCATTTTGGTACCGAAGATGTTTTTCTCATTGAATACTACATCGGCACAGTTGTAAATTATAACACGTAGTTCATAACCGCCAGGTGGAGTTGGTGTTATATCGATTGGAGCTGGAAGGTTTTGGACAGCATCGAACAACTCAATCCAGAGTTGAAGTTTTCCCTAAAAACAAAAAAATTTATAACAGCTTATAATCGTCTTTCATTTTCATATTTAACTTGTTCAACTCCTGGCCTATCGCTCCGATACAAAGACCGTGTTTCTACATGCTCTGGAACAAGATGTTTTCCAAATGATGGAAGCTCGTGTATGCCTTTCAATATACTCAAACTTAAACGTTCTTGAAGATCTTCATCTTTAAACGAAAATTTTAAACAAGTTAATAGCAAAACACTTTTAAAAAGAGAAAAATTATAACAAACCAATTGATATCTCAGTTGTGTCAGTAAATGTCACCCCGTCAAGTTCAACAGAATTCTTTTGGAAGATCGGAGTGCCCAAATTGTACTTTTTGCACATCTCCCTTAACAACTCATAAGGTGTCATTGCATCTCTCCAAATATTGTAACCCGTTCTTGATTAAAAAAAAAACATCGCTTAATTAACATATCTGTTTGTATTGAAGAATCAAGCAAAAGTAAACCTATTGTATTCATTTGCAATGCCAACAGTAGCTCGATGCTGAGTTCGCCAACGGTTCTCCAGGTCTATGAACGTGCTTCCAATTAAATCATCGCAAAGAACACCACGGTCGAAGATGGAAATTTGAAGGATGTGGTCTCTAAAAAAATAAAAAGTGGAATAAATGTGGCAAATGCTTATTTTGGTTTCGCTTTTAGGTAGGTTGCATTCGCTGTCTTATTTTTTGTCAGCATTAGGAATTGCCTGTATTGCAATTGTCAGTAATATATTTCCCTGCATTACTTCTACCTGAAAAGCATATGCCCTTAACACAGACTTTCAATTATGTATGAAACGGTACGGGTCCCACAATTCATAATAATCCTAACATACAAAATTTACACACTCGAAACGGTGAGAATCATGGAGAACGAAGTAAAATAATTGGTTCAATTTCGTTTTTGTTTTAGGTATCGCTTTTTTAGCAAGAATTTTCTGTGGAAAACAGTTTTTTATGAAAAAATAAATTCAAGCAAAATTTTAACTTTTTATTTTGTTTATGGGCTTTTGGACATATTCGTGGGAACATTTCAGGCAGAAGAAAACTCCCTTTTGGGGGACAAAAGAAGTAAAGCAAAAATATGAATTTCGGACAAGTTTTCTATAAATTTAATGCATGGTTGAAGAGTTTAAATTTTGAGACCAAAAAATTTAAAATATATTGATATATTGATGCGTTTTCGACACATGGACAATTCAGTAAACATGTCAAAAAATAAAAGAGAACATAGACAAAAAAGAACAAAACCAACCTACCTTGGAATTACAGCTTCCATTTGAAATCTCTTTCCAAAAATCGGATTCGACTGATTCGTTATATAATTCGACCTATCCGAAATCGTAGTCGATCCCAATTGCAATTTAACAAACGCATCCGCCTCACTTTGTGCATCATGCGATCGTAATTGCAAGCCCTGCACCACATACACTCTCACTATCACTTTAGTTACATCATTCAAAGCATTAGCAGACTGATATCTTCTCGAAACTTTACTCGAAACAGAATTGAGAGTAACCGAACTAGGTTCATTGCAATAGCACGCAGAGATTTTCAAATGCATTTTCAAGTTAGCGTAGACCTGTTCTCGGGGCGGTTTGTTTTTCTTGACGGTAATGCCATGAACCAGATTAAATGTTTCTGCCCAATCGCAGAGAAAACTGAATTCTGGTTGTTTCTCGAGTTCGCAATCGTAGACAACAAGACTGTGTTTTGGTGATGAATCCTTTTTTTGATTTTGCTTGAAATACAAAATTTGTAAAATACATTTACAGGAATAATGAAAACAAAAGACGCTACCATGAACATTGAGTTGTAAAATTTCGTCCACCAACTAAATTCTGTTTCATCAATCCACATATGATTTTGGTTTGCATTGGCTTTATTCTTTGCAAATGAGGGAAGAGACATATACTCTTTAAAGTGACTCGAAAAACTTTTCTTCAAAATTGATTTTTTTTTCGGCAAAAGTGGTGCACTCTCATCGTCACCTGCTTTAAATAGTTTTCAATCCATTTTATTATAAGGTTCTAAGGATCAGGCGATTTGGCTTACCTTCACCCATTTGAATAATAATCGACTCATCCAGGTCATCTATATCACAACTATCTGCGTCCTTTTGAAGGTATTTCCTTGGATTCGGGATTAAGGCTGCTCCCAAAGTTATTCCTTTTGACCAATCAGTATGGGTTGCAATTATTGCTGGCCAATACTCAATTTGTTCAGGAAGATTCTACAACACAAACAAAATTAGCCTGGTGCTGACACAATTTTGTTGTTCACCATACTGACCACAACTCCAGCTTGAAAACTATCCAAAAAGTTGATACTGTTCTTGAGTGCGCTACCAGATACTCCACTTTTGATCACACATTCACCCATTAATACGAGAATCCGATACCGACCGAGACTTGAGCTGCAGCTGCTTAGTTTTTGACAATTTCTAAGGCCAATGAATGTTACTTCTAGACTACGCGTCAATAAAAAAAAAAAAAAAAAACAAAAAATTGATAAAAAGACCAAAAAGAAAGCATACATCAAGTAATCTCACAGAAATTTCTTCATAGTCGGTTGAATTTCTGGCGGAAGACCTTCAGTCATAACGGCGGTTTTAGTTGCATCCAATCCAGCTTCATTAGCCCTTACCTGCAACAATTCACCGGAAATCAATACTTCAATTCTTGAAGTTCCCATACTAGATAATGCCACCCATTGCAATGAAGGTGGAGACTTGAATCTCACTTCCCGTAGCTCCCTGAGCGCATTTTTTGTCTTAACAAAACTTCTGAAGTCGAAACCATTTGTGGAGTTCATTTGCGAATTACCAACCTCTGAATTGCCCAAAAGCGTTTTCAGTGATTCCCTGCGATTTGAAGAACTCGTCACAGATAATGCAACTAATCCGGAACCAAGGTAGTCACTTTGTTTAGCTGTATCCATGTCGAATGCTTGGATGCCCAAAAGCAATGGATTTCTTTCGTACCATTTGACAGGTCCTGGCAGTTGTCTTGATGCGAACATCATCGATGTATTCCAGACTGGAGATAGAGATGTAAATATTGTCGATGTTTCGATTACCTGGCCGTTGATGAAGATAAGAAGTTTGGCGTCACACAATCCGGTCTTATCGGTTCCAGGACGGATTTTGGCTTGATGCAAATAAACCCGACAGATGTAGGAACTTGGATCTATTTTGGGCTCATAGTAAAATTGTTCTGTTTGATGCCAATCGTCATTTGCGTTGCTTTGTTCGGCTTCAGTTGATATTCGTATCAATCCATATATGTACCCACGGATGCATCCACATTCCTTGCACGTGTGTGAACAAGCTGGATCCTTAGAACTTTGAAAATCACAGATCATGAAGATTTTATAAATTGATGGGTTTTTACCTTAAATACAAAATTCCTCGCAAGATTATAGCCAGGACCGTGGCATTCCTCACGCTGGCAGTACGAAAAGTACCTTGATTCAAGCTTGCAAATTCCAATCTCCTTGCAACCAGGCTTGCCATCTCCTAAACACATGTACAATTGCAATTCAGGCCATGCGTCCTGAATTCGCGACTGAATTATTGATGACATGAGACTCTTCAGGTGTTGAAGTTCTTCGAAAACTTTGACACATTCATATGCACCTCCGTTATGCATAACTTTTAAATATTGACGAAGATCCTTTAAAGAAGTTGACATTGTTCCCTGAGAAAGTAAAAACAGAAAAAATAATCTGAATTGAACAAAAACAAAAAAACTCCTTACAAAATACTCCTTCAGATATGCCAATCGATTCTCATCCCAAACGGTTTGTGGCTTTAAGCCGGTATACGATAAGCGTTGTTTCTTTGAGTCCGATGTGAGGTCATGGACTTTGGTCAATGTTGAACTGATGATAGCTTTGAGACACTTGCAGTGCATCGCATCATTTTGAGGATCCTTTAGTTGGAGGAGTTCAAAGTTTTCCATTTCGATATTCTGAATATTGAATGCACTGGCTGGGAGGATGTTATTGAACATGAATAGATTTCACTTACCATCTGCTCAACGAGTGTTATTATAAAGTTGTCAATGTCGTATTTGAAACGAGTGTCCGGCAGGGTGCATTTTATATGGATTGCTTTGTATGGAGAATCTTGGGTGAAGTGTTTCAGGGATGTCGATGCACCGTCGTAGCTTTTAAGAAAACATTCCAAGTAATTGGATGTAAATTCTGTGAATTAAAATTGGAATAAGGACTTTTCAAAGATTTTGAATAAATTCGCATTGAAATGAGGAGGGGGAAGGGAAGAACCAAAAATAATTACCCCCCATCTTGAACAAAATCTTCAAATTGCTCGAATTCGCATGAATAAACTCTCCCCGTAACACAACAAACTCTACATAAAAATTCTCGTCACTCCACCAAATCTGCGTATTCATTGGTTGTGCTTGCTTTATATGAATCACCCTGTTAGTAGAGTCTTTAACGACACACATCTTTTCTGATTTTATTTGCATGAGAATCCTGCCAACGTATGAATTGCCATCGTAGAAATGTATAAAAGTCGGACCAAGATTTGGTTCGTCTAAAAGGAAATCATTAAGAATGATACTATTAGTGAAGGATGCGTGCGTCACCCTTGAAATCAATTTCGTCAATATAAATCTCAGACTCGGCTATCGATTTCCATGTCATATGTTCGTGGCTTAGTACTTGGATGATAAATGTCTGAGCAAGCGACGGATACGACCAATCGAATTGGATTTCCTGGTTCCATTCGGGTAACTGTGTTCCTTTGACTAAAGTGGTTTTAACCTTGAAGAATGTCAATTTAAAACCTTCAAGAATTCAATTTAACTTTTGACTTACATTCATGCCAGCAAGTGACACTTGAAGAATATAGTCAGATTTCTTGGAGAAGACACCTTTGTAGAAAAATATGGAATACTTGATATTGCGAGGAGGCGACTCCATACTCTGAAGCAGATTGCTGAAAATTTTCTCGTCACATCGTGTCTAAGGTGCCAGTATGATGAAAACTCACCTTTCAATGTCATCATTATCGCCTGTATTTGAGGTTGTAGGCAAGGTTGGTATTTGATTTGATGTAACAATTGCTAGATCAATCTGAAGATGTCCTCTGGCTTCATTCTTGCTACCAATCGAATTCTCTAGTTTGCCCCATTTTTTGACAAAACACTTGTGCTCTTGATTCCAAACCGTGTAGAGATCAATCAGTAGTTCACCTAAGGTAACTGTGTTTTTACAAGTCTTCTTTTTGACTTCGTAGAGAACTGTCAATCGAAGTAATTCGGCGAGCGTACAAGAAAAATCAAACACAAAATACTGAAACATGGGGAAATTATCGTGCAAAAACCAATTGAATTGTGCAAACCGCTTACCTCGTTGTAGAAAGGATTTTCAGAGTTCTGAAATACTTTTGTGCTTTTTGACTTTTTGTTCAAACTTACCCTGACATAAGTGTCGGCATTGAAAATGGGCAGATTTTTAGCTTTGTGAACAGTTGTGCAGACGAGAAAATCTTGCGGTGTATGGAGAAAGCATTCGGATTGAGAGAACATTGTTCTATTTAAATTATTTTTTGATAACTTAGTCAACATACTTCTTTGCAAATATAGTTCCAATTTGACTGATTGATATTAAAAAAAAAAAAAAAAAAAACATAAAAAAAAGTTGTTTACAGTACACTATGGCGTATACTTGCTATTTTGTTCTGTAAACTCAACTTATGCACACTTTATGCAGGAATATATTTTGTTCAATGAATATTAAATAGACATGGTCACAAATACAACATCCAAATTAAGTTCAATGAAACCAAAACTCTCCAATGCAGTGCGTTGTTTTGTGTTTCGATAAACACGTTTACTCTAATTGTTTTTCTTATCTCTTTCAATAAAAGATTTATTTTTGAGATTTATTTTCGAACATTGGAGAACTAATTGATCACCTCCGTTATGTTCAATATCAAAACGGGAATTTGCTTTATTCGTACTCTGTCTAAAGTAGATATTTTTCAATTAGGCACGTATTTTTCAACACTGAATTTAAAAAGAATAAATAAACAAAGAAGCTAACGGCCGTCAATCTCATAGAAATAAAAATACATCTTTGAGAATGTACGGCTGTCAAAGAGAATCTAAGAGAAAGTGTTTGTCGTTCGAACTTGTTCTATGTATTGGCCAAGATTTTAATGCAACCGTTTCGTCGGCCTTATGGAATTTAAATAGCAAAAACTATTAAATTATTATTAGCTATTACCTGCTATTTTGTGTAGTACCTACAGTATACGCAGATTGAGCAGTGCTATTTCCTGATGTATTGCGTACTATTAGGACCTGTACAACGGCTACACCTGTTGTCTACTATAAATTGAGTGGCGCGACAGCTCTTGAAGAACCAAGACCTAATTGACTTACTCTCATCAACAATTCTCTAGGTGCATGTGAAGAATTGAGGGGACCTACAATTTAACGCCGATTCCGAACGGCAAAATTGAGAAGCACTTTTTAATGACAGATGATACTCTTGGAAGTTTTGTCAGTTTTACGCAAAAGGCAGTGCCCGTGAAAGATGAAATAAAAATTATGGACACGAGTAGGGCTCGAAGCAGCCAACGCACCTAACCACTAAGCTACAGACACTACTTCCATATATTTCCCCGTGTTAGTATTTTTTCCGATTTTGCAAACTGAAGTTAAGAGTTTCTCGTAACCTTGCACATAACAATTTTTCCAAATTTTCTTTTGAGTGCGGTACAGACGCTCTTAAAATTAAATGAAAACGAAAACAACTCAGCAAATGCTTTTCAAGGTTCCTTCTGGCAATATAATTTCTTTTCCTTTAGTTTATCGACAATTTTTATTCGGGAAATTCTTTCAGCAGTCGCAAATATTCCTTCAAAACTTCACGGTCAAAATAAATCCGTTATCTTCTTTCCAATCAGCTCTTAATAAAAGAAATTTGCCTGTGCGAAAACCCATAAAAGCAACTTGTTGCCCAAACTTGACAAAAAAAAGTGTAAAACTCACCCAAAAGCCATTAAAATCTCGTAAAAAAAACCGTCGAAAACAGTTTTCACCTAAAATAATTTTGAATGTCTACAGCTAACCAAAAATGCTGGAGCTAATTAAATTTCCATAAAAAAAAAAAAAAACAAATAAAAGCATCATACGATGCCTTTGTCTATAAATTATGTTTTCGTCATTGACGCTCAATTTGACAACAGAAGAGACACGCCTTCAAATTGAAGCCGTATAACACTCCAACCGACAATAACTGACCTTTGAACTGCAAAGCAATCGAACTTTCCATTCGGACGACGACGGGACGAGATGTGAATAGCTAGACTGTCTCCAGAAGGACAACTTGAATTCTCTCGCATTTATTTATTAAATTACTGCAACAGTTTAGGGCGAAACTGCAAGTCACTGAGTTTGTTCTCAATTAACGTCACTCATCAGACTTTGTGTGTTTGCCTTTGTATATCCTGCATAGAGCTAGAGCCTTTTATATGAAAAAGTCACCTGAATAACTGTTCCAACTATGAAGACTATTGTGGCGTATAATTTATTGTCTCACACCGCCACGCCAGTTAATTAATTACGTTTGTGATAATGACACCCTTCAAATTGTTGCTCTATTATCTAATCGCGGGGGTAGCTCATCTCTTTGGAATTCTCTCTGCAGGACATTGCCAGATCTGAATTGCTACATAAACTCTAGACAAGAACAAACCTAGTGTGAATGTGTAAATATTTGATTTTTATATGAGGCATTGTTGAGTTTGGCTGCAGACGCGAAGAGTTCCCTGAAGACGACATACCAGAACGGAAATAACATTTTCATTTAAATCATTAGCCAAGGCTTTGTATAACTTCAGTTGTAATTTGTTTTAGTTGCTGAAGGACCATTCGGGTGAAAAGATCTGTTTTTCTTTTCGTTTGCTTATAAATTGTGGTTTTTGTGTTACGAAAAAAAAAAAATAAAACAATTTAATTTGATTACTCAGTTTATATTTAAATTAGTGAAAGAGCGTTGTGAAGATAGTTTTTGAAGGATAAGAGAAAAAGTGTGTAATAATTGTTTTTCAAGTTCAACGAACAAAACGTCCTTTGAGAATAGTTGCGAGCCCATTAATTTCGATTAACATATGTTTGCCAAGTACTGAGCATGTTGCATGACACACGGATTCTTGTACTTCTTGCGGTAGTGTGATGAAATAAGTTATTTTTATAGTTCTAGGATTTGAATTTGGATACGACCGACGTTAATGAAAGTGAAGTGGATTCTTATATTGAGTCATCTGTTAATATATTGCCAGTGATTAAGTGAAAATACAAAATTTCGTGGAGAAAAGCGGAATTTTAAAATATCAAACTAAAAAAGATCGAGGATTTTCAACTTTGATCAGTAAAATTCGAAAGTAAGTCTTTATTTTTTAATTTTTGTTTTAAAAATAGATTTGTTATTTTATACAATATCCAAATTCTTAAGAATTAGATTAAAAATAATTTAAATATTTATTTGTGTTTAATTTTTAATATTAAAATTATGAGAAAGTTTAAAATAAAAAAAAAAAACTCTTAACTCACTATTCAACTTTTTTCTAGGGAAAGGGGAAATTAATTTTTTTTTAATTTTTGATAAGGAAAGTGACTGATTTTCTAATTATTCGATATAGTATAATGCTAATTGAATAATATCTTTTTATGAAAACACAATACCTGATAAGAAAAATCATTGAATGTAAGAGCCTCATTGTAATTTTTTATTTAGTAATTTTTTTTGGGGCGTGTTCAATTTCCCGAATGTTCTTTCCTTCTTTTGCTTCTGGACGCCGATTTTTCATCGACTAGTTCTTCGACATTGCAGCTCAGTTGGTCAACTCTTCTTCTGTCTTATGTGCAATCCGCTTCTTTCATGGTAGTCTTATTTCAACTTAAACTTCAAACTTCCCGAAGAAACGAATGCAAAAAGCTCTGTCAAACACTTTTTTCTAAGATATTCAACACATTGCTGGTTTTGTTTTGATGTGATTGCTACAGAAGGGTCTTGGCGTAACTTGTTTGTTCTATATTAAATGTGGTTTATAGGTATCCTCTGATACATTCTAGAACAATTGTAATTATTTGCTACTTTTCTTAAAGACTATTTGCCTTTCTTGCAACCTGCTAAGCGTCTATTTGGCTTTTTGACCATTTGGCTAGATGCCTATTTGGCTATTCTACCTTTTAGGTGTTTAGTGATCCAGCAAGACACTATAGATAGACAGATAGCAATGGATAGTCGACACGCTTTAAAACAAAATATTACATTTTGCTATTTAATTTTTCTTGGTGCCCTTTTCAACAAAACTCATATTGGAATTCTCTAAAAAATATTAGAATTTCTAAAAACCAAAAAACACACATTTTTTCAATTTTAATGAATCATATTTGATTCAGCTTGATACAGCTTCAAAAGTGACAACTACCGAAAAAGCGGGCTATTCAAAATAACACCTCTTATTGGAAAACCCTTTACAGCTATTTTTCTCTTCGCTCTCCCATATGGAAAAACTCAGTTTGTTTTGCGTCAACTGAATATGCACAACTGTTAAAATTGGAAATAAAATCGAACGGAATGAAATGAACAAGCTTTACTTTCAATATTTTCTTTATTGGTTATTTCTAGTAGCAGGTGCTACAATCTTGATTCTTAATTCGGTGTGGCATGGAATCGTATAAGAAGGTTCTTTCAGTAATCCATCGAAATTTCTCTCTATGCTAAGAGACGCTCTATCCGCAAACTGATATCCAGACTCATTAACTTTTCGTACCAACTATCGACTTTATTTTCTATACAGTTCAGGTCGGGTAATTAGGGCGACCATTGAAGGCAATGCAATGGTCCTGTACCCCATTGACAGTGCGCAACGTGTGGATGGGGTCGTTGTCCTATTGGAAAGTACAAAAATATCGGAAAATGAATGAAACTTTCTTTCTAATATTCCTTTGTTGATACGTGCAGTCTTTTTTGACGTTTGAAACTCAAGCTCAATAGTTTCATAGTAGCTAACTGCTCCCCATTTCTTAACTCCATCTTCTCGACTATGAGGCCGCGATAAAAATCGTTCTTTTTTCCTCACATCGTTAAAGTAATAATTAAAGGCATTAGGGCCATCAAAATTGAAAGACTTCTCATCCGAAAAAACCGCATTATGCCACTCATTTCACATGGAGTCTAGAAAATTGTTAACAAATATCTTTTCGTTGCTCGTTTAGTGGTGGTTGCTATCATTTTAAATGATCCGCGCTGTTTACTACTCTGCGGACTGTTGACACACTTGCAGTAACACCAACCTTTTGTTTAATTTTTAATCGAAAAGGCACATGAATTGGAAGCACATCTCGAAATCGTTTAATTTTTTTCTCGTACGAACTTTTATATCTGAGGTACGAATAGACAACACTTTAAAAATCCGATCAATTTTGGTAGCTATAGAAAACGCTATGGCTAAATGTCACTAAGAACACTTCAAGGTAATTTCCAATCACCTCAAAACTCTCGTAACCTAACTATTCAATTGACGCAAACAAAAACTTAGTTTTTCAATATGGAAAGCTTTGCAAAAGAGCGAGGAAAAAAATTGCGGTACTTTTTAAATTATTCTCTTTGATTTGTTTTCTCAACATCATAAGCAAACAGTCAGCATCAAATGATACATAAACGCTCAAAGTGAGGAAAAAAATTACAACTTACCTTAGAAGAATTATGTGCTCAATCTTGTTCACAGAGAGGACAACGAGGCTTACATTTTATAGAAATAGCATAACACCTTTACTTCATATTTAAATGCTTGATAAGCCTTTTTTATCTACCTCCTCTCAAACCCGATTCGAAAACATTATACAAGACTACCTGTGTCTTACTCTTATTCATCACTAAATTCTAATAAGTAGTTAGACTCCTGTATTTCTAGTAATCCACTGACAGCTCAATGATCTAATCACAAATCTATGGATTACCTTACCGTGAATTAAACCATCCTCGATGGGGCTGTTAGGCAGTATTTCTGAATCAGTAAAGTCAATCAAACAAATTGGATGGTATTTATGACCGGACACCGAGCTATTGTAAAAATATCTATACCAACTATGTATTTAGTGGTTCAATAAAACTTTAAGAAACTTTGAGAAATTTGTTAGTGACAGAGTTAGTTTTTGTTGATTAAATTGGTAATCGAAAAGACGGAAAACGAAATTCAGTTTGGATTTGGGAGTCATTGCAATCACAAGCTATGACAAAAGTATATTCTGTTGGAAGTTTTTGTCTAGTCTAGAATGTCGGGAAATAGAAGTGGGTAAGTCTGTTAATGTCTTTTGTAGCAAACTGTAGACAAATTAAACAATATTTGAAATATATTTTTAAATTATGAAATATATACTTTAGTGGTATCTGAAGTATGAGCAAAGTGGATGACAGATAAAATTCATTCGTCGCAACTTTCACAATTTTTTTTAGGTGGATCAATATTTTGCATTTCGTTCAGTACATTCATCATCTGCTAAAAATATCTTTATCTAAATTAGAAATTGAGTAAGATCAATTATTTTCGAGGGTGTAGATATTTCCTGCTGATATAAATCTAGATACACTATTGAAACACTTTTCAAGATAAGAAAATCTAATTGATTAGATTAGTAACTCTCTATGCAAAACATATGCATAAAGTAAGGCGTTGACATGGGCGTTTTTCCTTGAATACGGAAATACCTCCTAATTTAATAATAAATAATGGGAACCTGCAAATTTTATTCCATATTATCATTTAATTTCTTTTTGTGCTGATAACATTGTGCATCAGTGAAAACAGGGTGTTCAATGCAATAAACGTGATTAAGTTTGTCTCATTACCACTTTTTTCCCACTAAAGACAGAATCATTCATCTCCGCCAAAACCGGGTTCTGATACGAGTCGCCCTCAACCAGTTCTTATGCACCTATCCCAATCGTTGGCCAACGACGTCCTGTCCTATGCCATCCCTCCAGCCTGAATTTGGTTCCTTTTCTGTCTCTCAATATGAATTGTATTGCAAAGGACTTTCCGGGACGGTTTATCATCGCTTTTATGAGCTATGTGCCAAGCCCTCTGGAGTCATGATTGTATCGTCTCCAGAATCGTCCTCCCTCAGAAGGCGGACTTACTATTTTCCGTAGTACTTTTTTTTCTAAACGAAGCTACGAATTCAGAGCAAGGATAAGTTTGTTTGTTTTAAAAGAGACTTCCTTGATCCTTACTGACTACATGTATTTGCCGACATCCACTAATGTACATAAAAAAGAAGGGGTTTTGTTAGGTTGGTGGTGAGAAACCTAGCACGATGTTGGCTATAGCGGTTGGCCAATCGTCAAAAGTTAACTCAATTAAGTCAAGTCTATTCAACGGAACTGGCTCGAAATGGGTCTCAAAACTTCAGGTCTTTTAATGAAACCGCTCTTTATTGACAACGGCATTAATTATGAACACCCTATAGCTGTTCTACAAAAAGTTCATCGCTAGCGTAACTGGTGACAGAACAGAAGATTTTTTAAATTGGAAACTAATTCTTTTCTACGAGTTCCTCGAAAATATCAAACAATACGTCCATACCCAGACAAAGAAAAACCCTATAGTGTATCTACTCTTAACCTGCTAATCTGCATAATCGTTGAATACGTTATACATAAATTTCATTATATTGTCTCAACAGCTCCCAAAAACATATTCCAACAATAAAAATGCGTAAAATGCAAAACGGATTTTATGCAGCCGCTCGAGCAATATCCCCCGAAAGTCTTCACATTCCAACAACAATGGACACGAGCGTATTAAAAACAAAGAAAAACTCAAGTCGGGTATGAATTCAATTCGATCCTTGATTTATCGCGTTTTCATTATATTTATTAAAATCATCATTTCCATTGTTCTCGTTAATAGTTCTGGATATTATCCATGATAATCGAGCGTCCCGATGGAAAAGGTGATATTGAAAATCAACAAAATAAAAATCCAGGAGGTGGCGGCGGCGGCGGTGGGGAATTGGAATCGATTTTACCAGCAGAGCAACCAGTTGAAGAAGTGTGCTTGCTACGTGACAGTCCTTTCAGGATATTGAGGGTAAGTTGAAAGAACAAATTTATTGAAGTAACCTTTGTGTTTTAAGATTGAACACAAGGAACACGTTCAAGGACTTCAAGGTTAAGTTGTCCTTGTCCTTGTCTTTGGATTTTTTTGTTTTGTATTCTTTGATTTTTAAGTTGATTGGCTATAATACGGCAATAGGAATTATTGATAATTTGTTTTTATTTTTGTGTGTATTTGTTGCACATGACTTGGGGTCTTTGGAACATTTTACGATCTTTAGATTGATGTCATTTGAAACACATGAGGAAACGATTTTCTTTAAATCGAAAATTCAATCAACTAAATTAAATTTGATTTAGATTCGAACGCAAGGGGAAAATTTATTGTCAACGTCCAATTTTAGAAGATAGAAATTGTTGGTTGCACTTGGTTTGTTTCCTAACTAACATTTTCCAGAACAAAAAATGGAAAGTTTTGAAAAGCTTAAGCTTGAAAGCAGCAATATGTTTGTTTTTTAAAGTGTTCAAGGACTTGTTAAAAGTTTCCAAGCAAAACTATAAACTTTATAAATTCTTTCAAAACTTTACATATTCATCTTTCAACTTCATTCTCTGATAGACTATCAAAAGAATGTATGGACCGACGCTAAAGTTAATAAAATTTCATCCTTCAAATAAAAAGGCACACCATCATGCACAATGTGCAATCATATGAACTTTTGTTTCCAACAAATGCAAGTAATGGAGCAAAAGAAAAACCTAATTTAGGATTAACTGATTTGCAGGAGCCCACAATTTATCATTAGAAGAAACACAAACATAAACTTCAACAAGGGA
This sequence comes from Sphaerophoria rueppellii, assembly GCA_920937365.1. Lineage (NCBI taxonomy): Eukaryota > Metazoa > Arthropoda > Insecta > Diptera > Syrphidae > Sphaerophoria > Sphaerophoria rueppellii. Next base: position 113,447,759 of record CAKKXW010000001.1, read on the forward strand.
TTCCATGCTTATACATATACCAAACTTTGTATTTTTTGTTCCAAGTCAGAAGATTAGACCTATGTTCATAAACATTTGCGAGTTGTTGGCAATTTAGCATCCAGCAAACAAAATCAAAAGTTCCATGACACACAAACACAAAAATAAAAGGCACGGCCTCACATAAATTTTAAAAAGAAATAAATCAAAATTATTTGAAATCATTCTAGCAAACATTTTATAAGACAGCAAGAATATTTTGTTGCTGTTCTTTTCAAAAGCATGAAAAATTCAGAAGTATTGTCGTGGAATGCTGATATAAATGTTGGTGTGGCTAAGGGTAAGGATTTAGGAAGCTCATTTAGTTCACCAGGAATAGTTTCTTTCAGGTGAAACACCTTGTCGTTTAATCTAAAACAATACAGAATTTTCTTAAGTCCACTTAAGTTCTTTCCAAAAAAACAAAAAAAAAAAACATTAAGCTTTCCGAGCTTGTAGATTTTAAGGAAATCTTCTAAAAAAATTTGTGGTGAATGCATTTTTCCAAAATTGCAATTTAATCAACATTGCAATTGAATAATTGTATAGGTTCATTCATTTCATGGTGTCAAGTTGGTAGCGCTGGCATTTGATGCGTATTAAACTTAACTGTCATCTGAAGTGTCTTTACGCGATGATTATGATCGGCGGACTAACTACGCAAGCATTCGATAAAATTGTGAAAAAATGAGAAGAGAGTTTACTTCACTCATTTGGCAAAGCCTGCGTGCATCATTGTAATGCACGATCAGTGATCAGTCGAAAATATGGCTGGTGCAAGCTCAAGGGTTGCTGATGATCCGAATTTATTGATTTCCCGGCGTTTGCAGCAATTGGATTTTCATCTTATCTTTACAAATTTCAAATCACGCAGCCATTGAAGCCTGCTGACCATTCACAACGTAGTAGATGCGTTTATTGCGTGTTGGAATAACTGACAATAAACACCGATTTTTTGGAACAACATTGTCCCTAGCGATAAGGCACTTTTCTCACTCGGTGGGTATATAAACAAAAAAAATTGCCGTATATGAGGCTCAGAAAACCTACAAGTGGTCGTAGAAGTGCCATTGCAACCAAAAAAAGTGAGTATTTTGGTGTGCTCTTTGGTCGAAAGGTGTCATTTTCCCGGTGCATGGTTACAGTCAGTTCGGAGAATGATAACCGATTTTTTTTTCAGCCGGCGATTGAAGATCATGACTTGGACGATATGTGGTTTCAACAAGACGAGGCAACAAGCAATAAACACGACCACGTAGCGTAATTAAAAAACAACGCATTAGAAAACAACATTACTCAAGTTTCAGCTGCAATACCGCCCGATATGTGTGAAAAAGTGGTCGCATGCTTCATTTTGATATAAAAGGTCTTCCAATAAGAGGTGTTATTTTGAATAGCCCGCTATTTCGGTAGTTGTCACTTTTGAAGCTGTCATTTTTTAACATTTGACAAACTACGCCATTAATAAAAATGGAACGACACAATTTTCAACAACGCAATGAAATTATTAAAATTCACTATAAAAATGGTGAAAATTTGGCAGAGACGGTTCGTAAAACTAACACATTTTGGGTCGTCGTGAAGCACCTTGTCGTACCGCAATATAGAAATTGGTGGATTGGTGGATTCTTGTGATTTAACACCTTGCGACTTCTTCCTTTGGGGCCACGTGAGAGATAAGGTCTACGCCAACAGCCCAGCGTCGATTCAAGACCTCAAAGATGGAATTAGTGAGGCTAGGACATAGGGCAGCCACTTTGCGATTTGGTTATGGAAAATTTCATGAAAAGGATATGGTCCTGTCCACGACCACGCGGTGGACATTTGGCTGATGTTGTGTTTCATTATTAACGGCGTACCTTCCTCTTTAAAATGAAATAAACATCCGATCACTTATATCAAAAATGCCATTTTTCTTTGTATATCAAAATAACACCTCTCATTGGAAAACCCTTTATTTGGTAAAACCTGTCAAATTACTTGCCTTTCTACTTGCTTGTTTACTGGCTTCAAAGTCAGTTGACTGGCCAGTACTAAAAGTTTGAATTTGTGAGTAAAATATTTGATTGAATGCCAACTTGCTAGCCAGAACTTGCTCGTGTGGCCCCGGGGTTAGGTGAAGCGAGAGTTTTAAGTTCTTTTTTGGCGACATCTTCGGAATTCAAAATTGGGCGTAACAAGCAGTTAGACTTGTAAAAAATCGTTCAAATGAAAACAAAAAGTCTGAATTTGCCAGCAAGTTGACTAGCAAGTGGCTTGCCACCTTCGTTACACCAAGTACACAGATAGAGATTTGCCAAATAATAAATGTAGGCTACTGGCAAGCCAGAACTTGCCCGAGTGGCCTCAGGGTAAGCAGAGAGCCATTTGATAGACAAATCGAAATGGTAGGTATTTGCTTTCTTTAACCCTAGAAGGGTAAGATTCGTCGAATCGACGAATATCATTTTTCGTTTTTCATCAACGTCATCTTGTGTTTAAGGAACTTTTTCTTAAATAAAAATATTAAAAAAACATTCTTCTTTTTTGCTTTTTCAAAAAAGTCGAATAGCTTATAAAGTTTATTTTTACCAACTTCGACGAATATTTACCTGTAACGTCCTAAAAAACATGGTAACATTTCTAGGGTTTTAAATTTAAAAAATATTGCACGTCATCAAAACGGCTTCTTAAAGCTTACCTTATGAAGACAATGTATCCCAATGTCAATAGTAATCTGTTGCCATTTGCCAACCACTTTTGTTGCAATTCTACTTAATTTTCTTCCACTTAAACAGAAACTTCAAAAACTGTGTCATTCCGTTTATTTATTTTCACACGCCGCGCCGTGTTCTTCTGTGAATCAACAAACTTCTCATTACGTGCTCTGAAACTAAAGATCTGTCTTCTGAAATTAAATTTGAATAACAGCGTCAATAAGTTAGTACCAACAGCATCACCGCCAAATGAGACTATCCCAACGAATATCCCAATATCCACCACAAACAGGATACGCGCAGAAGTTAAAAACAACATCATTTCCTCTTTGCATCGTCGTCCATTCAAAACCTTCATTCATAGAATACAAGAGAGATTGCAAACACGCAAAAAAAAACAAAACAGAAATTAACGAAACTCACCTAAACCGTGGTGTGTTCGTTGTTTAAAACAATAGCAGACTTCAATAAGGACGATTTTCTATAAAAAGGATCTTCAACCTGTGCAGATTTTAGTTTATTACCGGTCGTTTTGTAGAAAGCATTTTATAATCGTTTAAAGATAACTGTTTTGTAGTTTAAAAAGAAAAAAAAGTACACATTCCATCCCGTTGGTAAAATAATAAATAAAATTAACAATAGTGTCCTTAAAAAATTTCATTAATTGGTTGCGTCAGTTAAATTAATGTTTATAATGACATATAATGTGAATACACCTAAAAAAAAAATAAATAATGTCCTTGAGTCAATTATAATGAGTTTAAGGAGAAAAGTCATTGCCCTGTTTATTGTTCATCAAGTTAATTCCGTTAAAAATAATGTGAATTTAATGATTTACGAATGAATTTTAATTATTCTAAGTGTATCGCATTACTATATGCCGCCTACTTTTATTAAAACAAATATCAAGATTCCCTCATACTGATTTAGTTAACTAAACACAGTTGAAACTATGAGTCCAAAGGCTCTATTGGAGCGTTCTTTTTATACGACATGGAGTATAGTGTGCATACTGGCCTATGATTTATTAAGACATAAAATTATATCATGTGTTAATGTGTTATCAAGTGCATGCTTAATTTCATAGGATATTGTCCCCATATGTACCTATATCCGTTTAAGTCCTTTTCAGTTCATTGGACACTTGAGTAGGTATCATTTCTTTGATTTAAATAAATTGTTTATACTTGAAACGAGGATATTTCACGTAAGATTATTTTTTGTCTGGTGTTTGAGTACGTGAAGACCTTGAAAACGAAAAGTAACACGTTTTGTGATAAAAAATGATGTAATGTGAGGGACATTAAACAGGAATCATTGTGGTAGCCTGTCATCGTTTCTTTTTTTTGCTTCATAAATTATATATTTTTTGTTGCTTATGCACTGAGTTCCACCCTTTGAACGCATTTAAAAGGCGTAAATTTAAGGTGTCTTGAGTGCTGGAATTTTTTGTGTATACGTCTATCTTAAGCAATCTTCCAAGAAGTAAGCATTTCAATTAAACAATTGTTTCTTCTTAAAGTTTTTTGTTTTGTATTAATTTTTCATTTGCGTTTTTCTCTGCTATTAAAAAAATTGAAACTCGAGACATCATGACTTTGACTTTTGTTAAATTTGAGTTTTTATCAAAACCATAATTCTCTCTTGTTTCAGTTTTTAACACAAAATAAGTGGTATTTTAATTTATGGGAATGAAAATTTTGAATCTCAATTTTTATAAGAAAACGAAACTCCTGCTTTTGTGTAAACAAATCTTTGGTTTTCTTTTTTTTTAACCAAATTTAGCTTAAAAACCGCCAGGTGCCGGTATGTTTCTTGACGAAAATTATAACAACGGGTACCCGTTCAAATTGAGTGAATTTTTGTTTTGACATTGAGTAGAATGTTTGTGATGCACAATTTTAATATAAAAATTAGCGCATCTCGAAACATACCTCTTGTTAAACTTTCATCAAAACAAAGCTATCGAAGCAAATCACAAAATTCGTTTGACAGAGAATCAATTTAGGCCACATTGATCCTCTGTTGCGTCAACTTTTTTCCCTACATCCTGTTTGCATAAAATCGAAAAATCTTCTATGAGGCAAATTTTAGGATTTTTTTTCTTGAAATACTGACTTAACTATAAATTGCACAAAAAACGAATTGAGCATTTTTTGCAACACTGAACAACACTCAGTTCTTGCCCATCAGGCCTTTTTTTTAACCTAAAAGATAGAATTCCCTTAAAAAGGCACCACTGACTACAATACTTTTGATGATAGAATTACCTTTGACCATTTAGAAAACAGAACAATGTGGTTTTCTGCCAAAAATCAACAAGCCCACAATCAGTGTGTCGACCAAGTGCTAACCGGAAGTAATTAAAAAACAGTAAAAGATAGTGAAAAATACAATTCAAATGAAAATAAATACCTACGTTATGAAAAATACAAATAAAAACCACATTGGACGACCATTTCGTTATCTTGTTGGTAAATGTGCTCGCGGCGCTGAAATAACTGTTGCAGCAGCTCTCAAGACCCCATCACAGTGGACTAGAGTATTTCAATTAGTACCAGCGCCAAAAGTTCGAGCTGATGAACTTTTAATGGTAGGTAAAAACTATGTCTTATAATTAAAAAAAAAAAATATTTCCTGGCGAAATTCATCGATTCTATTTTTATCTTTCTCTTCTTAAAACAAAAAAAAATTAATTAAACTCATTTAAACCGCAGAATTATCACGTCAGGAACATGGTAAAATTCCAAACGGGAGAATTAATAGAATTGTGCACTCCAGTATTTTGATAGGTGAAGCTCTCAAGCACCCGCAAAAGTGATGAAATTTATTTTGTACACGAAGTGGCTTCCAAATGAAAATGTATCTATTTGTTTTGCAACGGAATCTCAAGCTTCTCAAACATGACTGCCAAACATATTTGTTCTGTTGATGTATGCCATCTAATTTGTCTTGTGTGTCAATATTTTTTCATGTTGAATTCTTTGCATTTTCGTGACAAATAGAAACACAAAAAAATACATTTTATTTTGGAATCCATGACGACGATAAATCAAGTAATTTTTGTCTCTTATTCAAGATGCTTATTGTCCAGGAAAACTAATCTGAAAACACCCAACAAGGCCGCACATAAAATAAATAAATAGACACGCGGATGAATGATTTGCGGTGTCCTTAAACTTGAACTTTCGAACTTTTTGCTTACCTTTAGGCTTTTAAGAGAAAATTACCAACGAAATATGAATTAATTTGTTTGTAAAGGTGTCAAAAAGCACTTATTAAAAAATAAGATGAAAAGGCCTCAGGAAACACTTCTGATGGAAAAAGTTGATGAAGGATTACAGTGAAATTCAACGGTGCTTGAAAATGATATTAATAACAGAAAAATCAGAAAAAGCAAGGTGATTGAAGAATTCATCATGATGGCTAACAAGTCATCTTAAATCTTCCTTAAGACGACTTGAAGATTAAAAAAAAAAACGTATTTGTTTTTAAAGGCTTTCTTAGCCCAATATGAAATAATTGTGTTTGTTAAAATTTGTATGGTAGATATAAAACTCGTTTTCTGGGAGCGCAACATTTACAATTTATTTTTATTTATACAATTTGCATTAGCAGGTAGGAATTCCCTTTATCATGAGAAGATTTGCTTGTCTGTGCATTTTTGCAACAATAGGAATTAAGATCTTTAATGGGATGTCGAGTTCTTTTCATTCTTCGTCATCGTCATTCGAATTCGTAATCGTCATTCGAGTTCTCATCACCCTTTTTCGAATTATTTTCATTTAAATTCCCGTGATCGTTGTTTGAGGTCTCGTCATCGTCAATCGATTTCTTTTCACTCGAATTCTCGTCATCGTTATTCGAGATCTCGTCAACGTCAATCAAGTCATTTCCATTCGATTTCTCGTCATCGCCATTCGAGTTCTCATCATCGTCATTCAAGTTTGTTTCATTCAAGCTCTCGTCATCGTCAATCGAGTCATTTCCATTCGAGTTCTCGTCATCGTCATTCGAGTTCCCATCATCGTCATTCGAGTTCTCGTCATCGTCATTCGAGTTCTTTTCATTCGAATTACCGTAGTCGTCATTTGAGTTCTCGTCATCGTCATTCGAGTTCTCATCATCATCATTCGAGTTTTTTTCATTCGATTTCTCGTCATTGTCAATCGAGTTCTTTTCATTCGAATTCTTGTCATCTTCACTCGATTTTTCGCAATTCGAGTTCTTTTGAAATCTGAAGTGCAATAATAGTAGTAGTAGGTTTGATAAATCATTCGAATGATGTTTTGGTGCATAAATCGAGTGATTTTTAATAGTTGCCTGAATAGATTATAATCAATTAAATCATTTGCCCATGATTCATTTCCCTAGCTTTATCGAGATTCGAATATCTGTCTGCTGTATGATTACTCAAGATTGGTGACAGTACTGGTTCCGTTCCTCTCTGTGTTTACATAATCTTAATAGCACCCTGGTAAGTAATCCGAAAAGCTAGCAGTAAGTTTAGTAGTTTGTCTCGTGGCTACCATTATTTTTTGAGATGAGGATGAGATATGACATTACGATGATAGAGAAGTCGAAAAAAGTGGGTCCGGCGATTCCGTCTGTCTGTCTGTCGGAAAGTTTACAGGCATCTACAGCCTTAACTACTGGTCCGATTGACTTCAAATTTGAAAATTAGAGGTTTGAGCAAAAAGTCATATCCCAATTTTTTTATTTTTGTTTTAAGATCAAAAGTTAGGGTAGCCACCATACGATTTTTTTGGCCAAAAACCAAAACATTTTTTTTTCTCCAAAACGGCCCGATAGATTTTTTTTAAACTTTCTTGAGTTTAATTTTTTTAAACATTCATGTATTTTATGTAAAAAAAAATTTTTTGTATTGCTCCAAAACGGTACCTCCCATAGAACCGTTTTTTTGTTATTAGATTTTCTCGAAAACTGAAAGTCCGATCAGCGTAAGTTTTTTTTTGAAAGTACGTATATATTGTTCAAATAATATTGTGTTTTCAAAAAAATTTAAAATTTTTTTTTGGATTTTTAAAATTATATGATTATTGTCTTTGTTGGGTAGTGTCCGTAGCTTAGTGGTTAGGTGCGTTGGCTGCTAAGCAGAACGTCGTGGGTTCGAGTCCTACTCGTTTGCCCAAAGTTTTTATTTCATCTTTCACGGACACTGCCTCTTGCAAAGAACTGACAAAACTTCCAAGAGTATCATCTGTCATGAAAAAGTGCTTCTCAACTTTGCCGTTCGGAATCAGTCTAACGAAAGTCATCGGCTAATTTTATTTCATGTCTCATTCGAGCTTTGGATATCAACTTTCTTGTTATTGCAACAAGTAGCATCTCGCTCACAGATATTGATTCACCTTACTTACTCATTAAGTTGAATTGGAGTGCTTGTCAAACTTCATCAAGAAACTAATATAGATAAAATCTAATTGCTACCGGTAATGAAGTCTAAAAGGTACTCACTCCCCACTTTGTATGGTACACTCCAAATTCCAAGAACTTTTTTACTCATTAACTTATAGAAGTCAACATGTTTCAAAACCAGAACAATCAGAATATCTTGCCTAAACAAGCCGAATAACTTTCAAAGAAACATAATTATCTTGTGAAATTATGTATTTGAGCACTAATTGCCAAAATTAAACGCATTTAATAGAAATCTGTGTAACATCCTGCCACAAAACCACAGTCAATTTTCCCCTTAAGTAAGAAGCTAATTGATCTCAGTTTATGTAAAATCAAGCATCAATCAAAAGACAACGCCATTAACCTATCAATTGCCTTAGACTCAAGCTATCCTTAAAGGAGCAAATATCATTGTCTATTATGTCAAAGCAAACAGCCATATCTATGATGAGAAATTGTGTACCGACTTTCAAAAAAAGACACGAACCCGAATACATTACAGAACTGATATTTTTAGATGTGTAGAGAAAGAGATACCCAAAAGATTCCAATTCAAATTTGTAGTCAATTTAAAATCCATTTTGTTTGCATATCACTGCTCTACAAAATTTAAGGGAATTAAAGGATTATGATTTGCTGGAATGTGAAATTTTGCAATGAATATCATATGAACTGGAAATTTATGTCACCTGTGTTAAGGTTCAAAAAGAACGGCTGACATGAAATTTTATTTATTGAATTAACGATACACGCTATGAGTTAATGGTTTTTCATTAAAACTAAATGCATTCGCAAACTTATTTTATCGTGAATTTGGTTATAAAACATTTGATAGGTTCAAAATTTAACTTTTTGTTTAGAGAGGAAACTATTTTTTGAGCTAACCAAAAAGCCATAATCGATATTAATAGGGAAATATTAATTCGATAATCACAGTTTTGTTCACCCAACTGTCAGAAATTCAAAATTGTTTCAACTGCATAAAAGTTAAACCTACACAGAAAAGTCAGCTCGTTTTGGAAAACACCAAACTCATATCCTTGAAATAATTGAAACTCGTTGGTGGTAAATTCCAGTGTGATTACAAAATTTGAGTGATGATGTCTCCTCCATTTGACATAAGATTTGTTGACAATTTTTCTTCTCAAGGTCGCCCATAAACAAGAGCTTTACTTTTACTTATAACATAAACTGACAGAAACACACTTACCGATTTGGATCTATTTTTGTTTCATATTTATAAGAGGAAAATCCACATTACGAAACCAATGCATTTTTTTTGTTTTTTTTTTTTTTTGTGTACAATGCACAATGAATTTTGATTAATAGCTTTTCCTATCTATGTTGATGCAATGGGTCGATATAGGTACAGTTGCAATTTTGCCAGAAGGAAAGTTTTTTATTGTTTTAAAAAATGAACAAACAAAAAACGTATTCCACTGCATTATGGCGTGTTATCTTAATTAAACCATAAATATTCATAATTTAAAAACACAATTTTTTTCTTGCAGGCAGCTGAATCGGGAAATTTAGAAGATTTTATGCGTTTATTCCAAAGCGACAACACAAGAATTTCAATACAAGATGGCAAAGGACGAACAGCAGCACATCAAGCAGCTGCTAGAAATCGGGTTAATATACTGGAGTTTATAAAACTCCAACAAGGAGGTAAGAACAATCATTCTATTTGCATACAAATGAGGAATTTTTCTTTTTAATTTACTTTTTTCCGCTGATATCTAATTTTTCTTGTTTCATTTTCATAAGGATTGAAAAATCAATTACCTATTCTCGCTTAAATGTTAACTTTCATGAAAGAATATCAACTTTTTTTTTTTAGTGGTGAATAGGTTTTGAAAAGTAATTGTATATAATAATTTTTCTTCAGTTAGTAATTATTAGAAAAATGAAGAAAAAGAAATCTATAGGAAATACCTTTGTCTCTTTTAGTCTCAGACATGGAGAATGGTGTACAACTAATGAATTTTACGAAAAACATTGTAATCGTGTTTTAGATCAAGCGATGTCGGAAGTCTTTCTGTTTTTGACTCAAAAACAGGTTGCATCCACACAAATTTTGTATTTCAAAAAAACCTCTTGTTATTTAATTGTTTCTCCATTTCTCCTCTTCTTTCTGTTCGAAAAGATGACACAGTGAGCGCATTAGAATTGAAGGGAGGAGTTGGAAAGTATGTATCGGTGTACATTGGTCTTGAATTGATTGGGAAAGACAGAGTGTGGAAAAGAGTTCAACATTCGTGTAGTACGACTAAAAACCGATTCTCTATACTTGAGTGTCAAGCTACGTGTACACGATTGCCAGGTCTGGCAATCATTGTCAGATCAGCAAACGTCTGGAAATATCTCAAAATGAGCTGGCAATGAGCTGAAAATACAAATACCTACAAATAAGTTTCCAAATATTTGGCTGACAATCGGAAATCATGTTTGCCAAATAGCTGGCAATAAATTTTAAACATTTGTGGATTTTCTGCCAATCGTCTACACACAACACACCAAATTCAAACGATTGTCAGCCATTTCAGACAAATTTTTCACTGACATATCTGGAAATATTTGCAGATCTGGCAATCGTGTACACGTATAGCTTAAGTATGAAGTTGGGCTCGAGGGTAAACTAATGAGTATTCCTGGAAGCGTGAGTATTAAGGTTCTTAAGTGGAGGAATGCAACTGGATACTTCACTAGAGCACTTACCGTAAAAGTAACGAAAAAACAAACACACGAAAAATTAAAACGTTGTTTTCACGAAGCGAATTATCAGTGATGTCATTCTAAGGGCTCGTGTTATGTATACCATCCAAGAAGCTTAAGTATCTACCTGGTACACCAGCCCAAAGATGGAAGTTGTACTCAAGATTTGAACAGAAATAAATTCTATAGATAGTAGCCAGATCAGACGGAGAGACACATACCGAGAATCTTATTGAGCAAGTGCCACTCATAGACAGTGGCAAATGGTGTATATCTTACCGTAATAATACAAGACAGCATTGTGTTTTCAAAGCATAAAACTCTACGCGGGGAGTTATGGTATAGAATTGGAGGCAAACTGTCTAGCAAAAGGTTAGTTTTCGCGAGAGAGCTAACAACTGGGGTGTTATTGTTAATGAGCGTAGTGACCGAAGCAAGTTCTTTGTCTTGCAAGAACTTGGTCCGTCGAAAATAGGCACTGCAGGCCTTACTGGCTTGCTTAAATGTATTCCGGTTTTCATCGGTTGGATTGGCTCCAAAACACCGAAAGCTTTCCTTTTTGACCGTTTTTCACTCTTCGCCGCCTTGCAGTCATAATTATCACAGCTATTTTTCTAGAAGGATTTATTGGGAGGATTGAAAAGAATTTGAAGAAGCAAATATCGGTCTTCTAACGAAAATTCTACCCTCGGCTGACAGGATGCTGAGTGAAGAGTCGATTTTTCTTAACCTTCTTAACATATAGCACACATTTTGTAGCAGACGTGATTTTATTTGGAAGAAACAAGTAGTTTTTATTATTTAAGAATATAGTACGTATACGTCACAGTAACAGTTCGTATTTTTCATTACAATATGAGGATGTTAATTTCAACATGAATACATGATACAATGCCTTGGATATGGCCTTGTCTGGAAATGAGTCTTTGAAAACAAAAGACTTGTTTTTTTTCAAAAAGGAAACAAAAAGAAAAAACTGGAACTTGTAATAAACTTGCAAAAACTGTTAAGGTACTATAGCTATAAGACATGGCATTGAAAGTGTAACAAACGTTTTAAAGCATCAATCAATACGTTTTAGAAAAGTCCCTTTTTCCATGATAAATACAGAGATGCAAGAAAATCGGGGTAGTTCCTTTACTTCTTTGTTAATCTTGTTAACTAAGACTTTGAATTACCTTCCGTCACATTAAACCTTCCAGGAACTAGACACAAAAAGACACAAATTAACGAAACAACAAACTACCACATAGATCCTTGATCTATTATCACTTTCTATTTGACTCCTTTTTGCCCAGCTAATTTATCACGCTTGACATATCAAAACTATGACTGACATCAAAAGTATCCTAATTAAACCTTCAACATTAACACCTTGAACAAATTTAACAATTTCTTTCAAATATTTGTTTTGGTTTTCTTTTTCCCCAGATTTCGATGCTCAGGATGGAGCTGGAAATACCCCACTCCATGCTGCCGTTGAAAATGATTCCTTTGATGCATTAGATTACCTTTTGTCAATGTAAGTGTGTATTTTCATACATATTCATCACTCCTATTAAATTGGAAATTCATAAATAAACTTAAAATGACTGTATCCGAATTTTCTAGTCCCGTCAACACTAGTTTACTGAATGAGAAAAAGCAAGCTCCAGTTCACCTTGCCACCGAGTTAAACAAAGTCAAAGCTTTGAAGGTAATGGGCAGACATCGTTGCGTGATTGACATTCAACAAGGTGGCGAACATGGCAGGACTGCATTGCATTTGGCAGCTATTTATGATCACGAGGAATGCGCAAGGATTTTGGTATGAAGGGTATTTAAAGTGTTTTTCTTTTATGGTTTTTGGAAAGTTTGTTGTCGTCGTCATTTTTTGAGTGATGTATGATTGTGTAGATTTAGTTTTAGAAAAGCGTATGCTCATTTTGAGTGAACTAAATCGATGTTTGTGAGTAAAAGTTTGAGGGGAAATGAAAATGATAAAATATGTACAACCATTGAGTTTGGATTTTCAGTTTTTAAGTTAAAAAAAAATATAAATATATAATTTTGTAAACTGCAAATTGGGTAGAAGAAATTCAACTGCAAGTCCTTAAGTATCGTCATTATTTTTCAAGAGTCAAAGAAGAACAAAAAAAACAAACAGCTGTGAAGAAAATGTTCACCTAAGACTAACACCGCATAGTTCGAAACGAAAGGTGTAGTTGACTTCTTCGAAAATGAGTCCTGTGTGCTATGTGTTTTTTAAAATAAGTCTTGGACCGAAAAGAAGGAACCACAGCGACTGGCTGCGGTCAAGTTTGTGTTAAAACTTTATAAGAGTGGTTCGCTGCTGCAAAATACTCATAGTCATACCGAAGACAAGAAAATGGCTTCTGTAGCCAAGATTATGACTCATGCAAAGGCTGAGTCTTTATAAGGTTAATAATCTTCTCGAACAATCATAGTGATCGCGACTAGTAGTGGGCGCATTCGAATGATTGAATCGATTCAGGCAACTATTCGAGATGACTCGATAATACACTATGAAATCATTCAAATGATTATTATTACTACTAACTGCTCTTCAAATTTCAAAAAAACTCGAATTACGACGATGACGAAAACTCGAAAGAAAAAGAACTCGAAAGACAATGACGAGAACGCAAATGAAAATAACTCGAAAGACGATGACGAGAACTCAAATGACGATAACGAGAATTCGAATGACGAATGGCTTAAATGTCATGACGAGAACTCGAATATAAAGAACTCAAACGAGGATTACGAAAATTCGATTACAAGAATTCGAATGACGATGACGAGAACTCAAATGACGATGAAGAGAACTCGAATGACAAATACGAGAATACGAATTAAAAGAAATCGAATGACGATGACGAGAGATCAAACTCGAATATAAAGAACTCAAACGAGGATTACAAAGTTCGAATAACGATTACAAGAATTCGAATGACGATGACGAGAACTCAAATGACGATGAAGAGAACTCGAATGACAAATACGAGAACTCAAATGGCTTTTACGAAAACTCGAATGAAAAGAATTCGACAAAAATGAAGACAACTCGAATGACGAGTACGAGAATTCGAATAAAAAGAACTAGAATGACGATGACGAGAAATCGATTTTCATACGGTTAGATAAATCGAATATTCATTCGTTTGTTAAAATAATTCGAAGACTTTTATCTCAATTTTTGTAATCATTCGATTATGCCCATCACTAATATCTTCTAGCTTTTTCCTTTCATCGATCTCTCCGGCACTTTTTTCTCAATAGTCGAGTTCTGTATTTTCCTTCTACCGAAAAATGATCAGGGAGTCGAGTAAGGGTAGTGGACCCTGGTTAAGTCCTCAAATTAAGTTCATGAATGTTCAGTCATGCCTTCCCCTTAATTGTTACAATGAAATGCAATTTTACTTTTTCTCTTGTTTGATCTCAATAAGCAGTTGGTTTAGTGATGCAACCTTGGAAATGTGTGTAGTGAAAGTAGCATAAAATGTGCATAAGCAAAATACATTTAAATTTTCTCATTTTCTCTATTTGTCTATGTTATTCTTTATTCATAAAAAAACAACAACCAACACAAAAATATGATTTCAGATAACTGAGTTCGATGCATGCCCTCGTAAGCCCTGCAATAACGGTTACTATCCAATTCATGAAGCCGCAAAAAATGCTAGTTCCAAAACAATGGAAGTATTTTTTCAGGCGAGTAAATATTTCTGTTATATTTTTATTTATTTTTGTGTGTTTAAAATTTTATTTAAAAACGCATTTAATCAAAAAACGAAATTATATTTTGCTTGTTTGTCCTTTTACTTTAGAATTTGCATTTATAGCACAAATTGGAATGTTGCTTGAAATTATAGAAAACCATTCTTCTCTTGCTTTATATTATTTTTTTTATTTTTTAAATTTTTATCAGAATAATTTAATTAAAAAATTCATAGATCATAATTTTCAAAAGTTCGAAATTTTTCATTTCATATATTTTTTGAAAATTTTAAAATTAAATTATTGAAATATTTCTTACAGTGGGGAGAATCTCGAGGCTGCACACGAGAAGAAATGTTGTCCTTCTTCGATTCCGAAGGCAATGTTCCACTTCATTCGGCCGTACACGGAGGTGACATTAAAGCTGTGGAATTATGTTTGAAATCAGGAGCCAAAATATCAACACAACAGCATGATCTATCAACACCCGTTCATTTGGCGTGTGCACAGGTAAGCAAGTAATCCTTTTTAGTCAGCAAATGAGAAACTCAAAAGAAAAAGAAACATCTAATCTGAACGACTTAACTTTAAGAATTTCAAAAGTTGTCTTCGGTCAAATTGCTTGAACATAAATGACTAAAGTCGGCACGTGCGGAAAGTTAAATCCTTTTTGCAGGATCTAGAAATTTGCATTAAATTCGCATACATTTTTTATTCATGATGTTCGTTTGAGATTCTCTCGACAAATTTCTCTCTACACTTGTTCTGCAAAGTTTCCAATGGTCTTCTCTCAAATGAACCAATTTGTAACTTGCAATCTGATAGATCTAATGGAATATCCTTAGTCGAATACATAAATAATATTTCCAAGTTTCAATTGCACTATAAGAGAGAGATGTTGTCCATTAAATCTATTAATTTGTTTGTCCTTCATATTTTTTAGGGTGCCATTGACATTGTCAAACTGATGTTCAACATGCAACCGTTCGAGAAAAAAGTCTGTCTCGTTTGTACAGACGTTCAAAACATGACACCTTTGCATTGCGCCGCAATGTTCGACCATCCGGAAATTGTCGAATATCTGGTGTCGGAGGGGGCCGATATTGATGTCCTTGACAAAGAACATCGTTCACCCCTACTATTGGCTGCTTCACGAAGTGCCTGGAAAACCGTCCACACTCTAATTCGTTTGGGCGCAAATATTTCCAAAAAGGATTCGACTGCACGCAACGTTCTGCATTTTGTCATTATGAACGGTGGCCGTTTGCCAGAATTTGCAGAAGAAGTCAACAAAATTCATGCCGATTGTCAATTAATTCAATTGCTTAACGAAAAGGATAATACAGGGTGTTCGCCGTTGCACTATGCAAGTCGAGACGGGCATATTCGTTCGTTGGAAAATCTAATAAGACTTGGTGCTTGTATTAATTTGAAAAATAACAACAACGAGAGTCCGTTGCATTTTGCGGCACGTTACGGACGGTACAATACCGTAAGACAACTGCTCGACTCTGAGAAGGGTTCGTTTATAATCAACGAAAGTGATGGAGAGGGCTTGACACCTCTACACATAGCTTCGCAACAAGGACACACTCGAGTCGTTCAATTGCTTCTGAACAGAGGTGCCCTGCTGCATCGTGACCATAACGGAAGGAATCCTCTGCAACTGGCAGCGATGTCGGGATTTACACAAACAATCGAGCTTTTGCACTCAGTGCACTCACATTTGCTGGATCAAGTTGATAAGGATGGGGTATAAGATTTCTAAAATCTCTCTAATTTGGAAGTAAATGATTTTTTGTTTCTTTTTGTCGATACACAGAATACCGCCCTTCACCTGGCTACAATGGAAAATAAACCACATGCGATAAGTGTCCTTTTGTCGATGGGCAGTAAACTGCTCTACAACTACATGGATATGAGTGCCATTGACTATGCTATTTACTATAAATATCCTGAAGCTGCTTTGGCAATGGTTACACATGAAGAACGCGCCAGCGAAGTGATGCGACTTAGATCGGATAAGCATCCTTGCGTAACATTGGCTCTTATAGCATCGATGCCAAAAGTATTCGAGGCCGTCCAGGATAAATGCATAACGAAGGCTAATTGCAAAAAAGATTCGAAAAGTTTTTACGTGAGTAAAGAGATTTTTTTGAGTAGCTATGTGTTTGTTTTGTTTGAAAATTCGTTACATCGAAAAGACTCTTTTGCAAATCGATTTTGGGGATTTAATACGATTTTTTTATTAATTTGAAACAAAAAATATAAACAAATTACCATTTAGATCAAATATTCGTTTGCATATCTGCAATGTCCATTTATGAATTCGCAATTGGATGAACGAACGGGCGAGCCAAATGATGTGTTAGATTCGCTGGTTCCGTTGCCAGCCTTGAACGTAAGATGAATACAGTTTTTTGTGACTTAATTTGTTTCTATGTGTTAGCTGATTGAAGTAATCCTTTTGCATGTGGTTTTATTATCTCTTTGTAGTTTTTTTTTTTGTTTTAATTAACTTTCATCCTTTTGCTAAAAAAAAATTAAATTAATAGAAAAAGCCATAAATAAAACATTGACTTACAAACATATACCTACATTAATATTTCTTGTGTTTTTTGTTTTACGAGAAACATTATGGCTGAAACACAAACACGCTACGTCTTCGTCTCTGCGTTACGATGCACCAGCTTCGAGTTTGTTTTGAATGACATTTCTTCGTCCGTCATATCATCCCACTAAAAACAAATGAATTTTGTTTCTTGACTTTTTTTTACAGCTATTGAGCTGTCAGACAAAGCAAATTCCATTACGTTACATTACGTATAAAACGTGAGGTCGAAGCTTCATTGTGAGAGCATGCGTTTAATTCCCATGGCTGAACTGGTCAAATTAAGCTCGTTTGTGTTTCAGCCATCATTGCTTGATTGTTGTTGTTTAAAAAAAGGTTGATTTAAAACTTAGCTTTGAAAAATAACCTTTTTTTTAATAAAGTACAAAAGTGTCATTTCAAGTAATAAAGACGATTTTTGTGCGTTTCTCGGTTTGAGGATGCCAAGGGTCAACAAAAACAGAAAAAAAAAAACAATGGTCATAGGTTTATACCTAACTCAAAATATGGCATTCGCCAAACTTCACAATGATTCCACTTGCAACGGAAGAAACAAGAAATTTACAAGCCGGGCAACGAAAATGACAGCTGTCAAAAATTCGCTTCTCAAATCACTGAGCAATTTAGAACACAATGCAGTTGCACGACGGGCTATCAAATATGCTCATCAAAAGAAAACAAAACATTATCAAAAATGTTTTTTGAGCGACTAGTCGGGCGACCATCGACGCATTGTGTTGCTAATGGGTGACTTCCATACAAATTTAACATTTTTCACAGCTGTCAGTTTAGTCGCCGGGCTACTGGCGATGCAATCTGTTCGGCTCCTTAGTTCACTCGTTTAAAGTATGCGTTCTATTTTGTTCTCTGTTTGCATTCTCAATGGCCTTGTTCAATTTTTGATTGAAGATTGAATACGCAATTCAATATTAATAAATGAAGAAAATACTAAGCAGCTTAAAGTTAATGTCGTAAATTGTATAACCCGACGTTCACTGCTTTTACAATATGAACTCGCCCAATCAAAAATGTAGGTTGGCTCTGCTCCTTACTAGATGACACGGCAGTCAAAAATCTCATCTTGATAATACCTGTCAAATAAATTTACAAAGATACGAACTGTCAAACTTTATTCGCGTTCCACATAATCCACGGCCTCCCAACCACCACAATGTTCGCTATAGTATTTTACTTCAAAAATTATTCTTGATTCGGTATTGTATAGTCAAAGTTATAGCGTTTTTTTTTTTTTTTTGGTAATCAGGAATTGGTACACAGAACTGTCCGATTCCGGATACCAAACGAACATGCAAACCCTATTTTTTTGCTTGTAATGGTTGAATGTCTATGTATTTCTAAAAAATCAAATGCAGAATTGCAGATGACATGACATTATTTTTATTTTCTTTATTTGTGAACATGTCGGCGAGTACGTATGTGCGAGTGTGTGTATGTATGCGTGATTCTGTTTTTGATTCCGACTTCAAATTCGGAACCGTTTTTCTGTTCTATTCAGAACAAGAACTGTCATCTTGTGCCAAATGAACGAATTCAGAATCGTTCGGAACTGTTCCGGACGACCAAAAAAACGCTATTAAACTTCTTACGCGACGAAATCAAAAATTTCATGTAAAAGAAATGTCAAAATCGACGAATATTCGTTCATTGGTTGGTCGTTGTCTTGTTGTTCGTGCTCATATGATATTTGTTAAGTAGGTACCTAAATAAAAAAAAATAGAAAGAGTTGCGCGACAGCTCTTGAATAGCCAAGGCCTAGGTGGCTTGCGCTCATCTGAGAGCGTGTGAAGAATTGAGGGGACCTACAATTTAACACCCATTTCGAACGGCAAAGTTGACAAGCACTTTTTCATGACAGATTGATGCTCTTGGAATTGTTTTTTGTCTTAGTAAAAAGGTTTATAAGTTTTTGATAGCAGGACCATTTGTTATCTCCCCTAAAATCATCGACTTAACCAACCGTCCTATTAGGTCGACGAACGTTGTTAAATCTTGCATTCTTTGTTTTTTTAATATTTCGATTAAACATATAAGTTTTTGTTTGTATTTTAAGATAAGATATTCATTTGCGCCATTTCAATTGTCAGCGGAAGAAATTGAAATGAAACGCGTTGCTATGAATGACCCAACATGGACTTGTCCTCCACTTCACGTTGCTAATGTGAGTTTCAATTATTTTGATTTCCTTTCAATGATTAAAAGTGTGGAACTCCTCTGAGCCTAAAAACAAAATCATGTTAACCTCGGACTTCTCCAAAGAAAATAAATCCATTCTTAAATTTGTAAGTCTTTAAATTTTCTGAGAAGTCCGAGGTCAAGATCCACATCCTGGCACACCACCACTTAAGCACAAACCTTGTGATTGTCTTGTTACTCATGTCAGGTGGAAGAGAAATTGTTAAGTTCCTGGATGTATTCTCCAGAATATCTTGAACATTTCAATAGAAAACCATTAACAGTTCATTTATTTCATTTTTGATTTTTGTGTTTTTCAATTTTCATTATAATAGCGTATTATTTGATGTGTTTGCTTTTCATTGTATCTATGTATGTATGAACGTAGAGTCTTTTGGGAAAAAAAAATAACGAGTATTTAATATGCAGATCTTCGAGTTTGAGTTCGAAATTGCGTCCGAAGGCCTCTACGACCTGTATAATATTGTTTTTAGCTTTTTTTTGTACCATTTCCGTGTTGTAGCCTTAAATATATTATTGTAATTAATTTATTTATGTCTGAGTTCAAAATCAATTTTATAAAATCGATTAACCTATCTCCCAGACAATGGTTAATCATGGTCGAGTGGAATTGCTAGCTCATCCACTAAGTCAAAAATATTTACAAATGAAATGGAATTCCTACGGCAAATATTTCCATGTGGCAAACTTGCTCTTTTATTCAATATTTTTGCTTTTCGTAACAATTTACTCGTCGATGATGATGAACAACATAACCCTAACCAACGAAACATTTGTTACAAATCCAAAACTATTAACCGGGTGAGTGATATTTTCAAATTCCACTTTCTTTTTTAATTAAAATTTTTGTTTATAAATTTAGATTGGAGGCAAATTTTTCCTTCTGGTCAAGTATTTATGCGAGTCACGAAGTTGAACGCATTCAGCGGACAACAGGAATCATTGTTTGCGCCATAGCTATTGTCGCTTACATAACGCTGAATTCACTTCGAGAAATATTACAAATGTACCAGCAACGATTGCACTATATTCTCGAAATTGTCAATCTAATTTCATGGGTTTTGTACATATCAACGCTGATAATGGTGGTTCCGGTTTTTATCAATCATGGACGAATAACGAACATACACTATTCAGCAGCATCGATTGCCGTTTTCTTGTCGTGGTTTCGATTGTTGTTGTTTTTGCAACGTTTCGATCAAGTACTTAACTATTTGACATTTTAACCAAAAGCCAAAGCGAATAACTTTATTTTGCATTTCTAGGTGGGGATTTATGTTGTAATGTTCCTTGAAATCCTTCAGACGCTCATAAAAGTACTGATGGTGTTCTCTATACTGATTATTGCTTTCGGACTGGCATTTTATATTCTTTTGTCAAAGGTAAGATTTACTTTAATTGAACCTTTTCTGTGGACAATGAGAAAAAGACAATGTCGTCAACAAGTATAAGAATTCAGAATAGCAAAAAATATGAGTGCGACCCATGTAGTCCACACGACTAACTTCCCAGAGTAGAAAAATAAGTAAAAACATTAGTTGTTTTCGTTGTATAGTTGACAATGTACACGCACGTTGGTTTTCAAAGTCAAATTCAATAAAACTGATGATTTGAGGACATACATGAAGTTCATTGAATAACAGTGGCACCATCTGTCAAAAGTTGGTCGTACCAGCTCGTGGACTCATGTACAACTACTTTGCACAGTAAAATACAGCCTATTACTCCTGAATAATATTGTAGTTTTCTATTAGTGAAAGAATTTTTCTAATCGGATTATAATTTCCGTTGCGAAGGTTAACATTTATATGGCAAAACAGCGTTTGGTGGGTCAGCTAGTAATCAAATATAGTCTATGATACTCCTGAATATTGTTTTTTTCACACTAACTATAAGATTTTTTGAATTATTGTTGAAATTATTGCAGAAATTATCATAATTTTCATTATATTAGGGTTGTCTAAGATTTTTGATTGTCATTAAAAAAGCGCTAAGCAGATTTCAAAACCTAATCAGCTCTTAAAAACACAATAACGCGTCCAATGAGACCAATTTTATGACAATACGATGAGTGGTTCGCGAGATAATCGAGCTGAAAAAACGTAACGCCTATACGCACATACAGAGACATCACCATAAAAACGCTTGATTCGGATTCTAGTGACCTCGAAACATGGAGATGCAAGAGTGGAGATTCAAAAAATCGGACAATAACTTCCTCTGGGAAGTTTTAAAAAAGCGATCTCTGTCGTCCTCTCACTATTTTGCGCAACATCGTCCGTCTCACGTTTACATTCACTAATTTCGACTATCTTCGTCGACAGTCACCAATTTATGTTTCGTCGCGTCCGACCTACATCAATTTCGGCTATCTTCAGACAGTTTACAATTAGCGTCCGTTGTTGCGTGACATTCAACGTTGCATCTCCCTGGGCTACTCCTGGCTTTCGACATTTTCACCTTGTTATTGACGGTCGGTCAATAACTTTACCACAACGCAGTGTGTCCACAATTAAGGGATGCGGAACCTTGTTAATGAAGGGACTAGGGACCGCATTCAGAGACCAACTATTTTAATTTTTTGTACATACCAATGTTTGAATTAAATTCAGTGAATTGTAATTTGAGGAATAATAAACAAATTAGAATTATTTTGTTAGCATGTACAGCAACAAGGTTTGTATATAAAATAAAAATCACTAGCATGGACAAAAGACAAAACTCAATTCAAATTTGATTGCAAACGTTCAGACTGACAATGACCGGTATCTACCACTGTATTAAATATTTAAAATTGCAAAATGCAAAAATCCACGATCTCTGGCGCGTCCTTTCACCATTTTATATGCATTGACCGTTTGACGACGGACATCTCTCGCTCTTTCCCTGGCTACTCCTTCACACAACATGCGTTGGCCGCAGGGGTTGATCAATTCCCTCCCAACCATGGCTGTGACATTCACCTTGCTACTGACCAATTCAATAGCTTTACCACACGCTGAACACATAGCGTGTGTCCACAATTGAGGGATGTGGAAACCTTGTTAGTGAAAGGACTTGGGACCGCACCCAATGTAGAGGAACTATTTAATGTTTTGTCTTATAAATGTTTGAATAAAATTCAGGGAACTATAATTTGGGAAATAATAAAAACATAAGAAATAATTTGTCGTTATGCATAGACAGCAACAAGGTTTGTGTACAAAATAAACATCACTAGCATGTCACAAAACCCCATTTAAACAATTTTCTTCCAATTGGATATCTAATGCATACACAGGAAAGAAATTGTTGAAGTTTCGTTGTTTGTAAAAAAATATTTAATTAAAGTTCTGTGATCGAACAAAACAAAAATGGATGTTGAAGCATTGTACTTTCACTTAAAAAATAAGAAAACATTTATGAACGTCAAAAAGTTATCGAATTTGTATGAATAAGATTTGCGGTGGTAATCGGTCAACGATTGTGCTGAGAAGAAAACAAAAAGAGATAGCCATTTGTTACTAGATGGTGAGAGTAGTAAATGCCATCTGCATTGACATTCAAATAACCTTTATGCACTCTGAATATTTCTTAAGATTGAGATAAATAAAATATCATCCATACATCGCTTTTATCATAAAACGAACGAAAGCTTAATTGAATTCCAAATAAAAGCAACAACCGAGAGTCACAACCTTGTGCAATTTCAACCTAAATACCACATATTTGTTGTGGGATTTTAGATTGAGCCAGGAAATTGATTCTTCACGGATTTTGTCTTATAAATGTTTGAATAAAATTCAGGGAACTATAATTTGGGAAATAATAAAAACATAAGAAATAATTTGTCGTTATGCATAGACAGCAACAAGGTTTGTGTACAAAATAAACATCACTAGCATGTCACAAACCCCCATTTAAACAATTTTCTTCCATTGGATATCTAATGCATACACAGGAAAGAATTGTTGAAGTTTCGTTGTTTGTAAAAAAAATATTAATTAAAGTTCTGTGATCGAACAAAACAAAAATGGATGTTGAAGCATTGTACTTTCACTTAAAAAATAGGAAAACATTAATAAACGTCAAAAAGTTAACGAATTTGTATGAATAAGATTTGCGGTGGTAATCGGTCAACGATTGTGCTGAGAAGAAAACAAAAAGAGATAGCCATTTGTTACTAGATGGTGAGAGTAGTAAATGCCATCTGCATTAACATTCAAATAACCTTTATGCACTCTGAATATTTCTTAAGATTGAGATAAATAAAATATCATCCATACATCGCTTTTATCATAAAACGAACGAAAGCTTAATTGAATTCCAAATAAAAGCAACAACCGAGAGTCACAACCTTGTGCAATTTCAAACTAAATACCACACATTTGTTGTGGGATTTTAGATTGAGCCAGGAAATTGATTCTTCACGGATCTGTGGCAATTTTCTTTCCCCTTAAATGAATTACATTGGAAAAAGTATTGATTTTTTAACTGGAAGAATTGATTTCTCTGAAATATCTTTTTGGAGACAGATCTACACATATTCTCACACCAATTTTTACACCCACAACGAGCTTTCCATTTCGAACATTCGAATATTCAAAACGTATGGAGTTTGTTGCAAGATTTGTTTAAAAAATTACTTTGCCGAAAATAAATTTACGAATTGATTTCAAAATCAAGTTATTAAACATTTCAAATTAAAGAATATTCAATCATAAATCTGTTTTGATACCTTACCCACACACCCATTCAAAAAAGAGATTGCTACTTTTAAATTGCAGATTGCATTGAACCCAAAAAACATTGAATTTTACTAGCGATTCGTGGTGAATTTAAAATTCCATAATAGTGTTGTTTTGCAAGTCACACATTTCCGGCAATAATGCAATCGGAAACGGTTCAACATGAACATTATTCAAGATACAAACCATTAACTTCACCAAATGAATTAATCACTTAACGTGTAGAAATTTGTTCTCAATTTAAAATTCATAGAATTTTTTACATACACATTGGCTTCCAAATACAAAAATTTACTTCGGCCTTACACGGCGGTCCATCATCTCTCACTACCAAGGTTGGCCACATCCCTAAATTGTGCACACCCGAGCGACGTCTGAGATTCATCTCCACTCAACTCGCTTTTCTGAGGGGTAACTGATCGAATCGTTCCCCTGCCTGAGCATCGACCCAATTGCCTGGGGCACACTCGCCACAGCCCAGCGCAAACGTCCCAAACGATGGGAAACCCAAAGACTGTGCAACGCGCGTCACAGCAACAGCCAAGCTACACATGCAAGCTACAGCAACAGCAGCAACATAAAGCAACAACAACACAAATAAAATGGTGATTAGATGAGAACGGGATCGGCCTTTTTTTGGATTTTATGTTAATTTATGTTTTATGTTAGTTAATAATTATGGGATATTGAAATAAACTTCTTCAGTTCAATTAATTTTGATGTTTATTCAATCACTAATAAGCACAAGCACGATGAGTGAAAAGAACACAAGGACAAGAGAGCTAGAGCAGTGGTAAATAAACCATAAAATATGCATATTGTAGTGAACATCATAAAATTCAAAAATTCATAGCCTACCTAGATAACAGCTATTACAAAACAAATACGAATATTTTATTTTCCTTTAGGATGCAACCTCAAAATCAATAAAAATCCTATAATTTTCTCCACACTTTTTGATAATTTTAGATAATGGATCCCCAACCAAATCACCTATCGTTTTCGAACATTCCCATGTCCTTGTTGCGGACCTTCTCAATGATGCTAGGCGAGTTAGATTTCGTTGGTACCTATGTAAACACATTTTACAACGATCAATTGAAAGTACCGATCACATCTTTCCTAATTCTCAGTAAGTTTCCTCGAACTGTTTAATTTTTCCGGGAACAATTCAAAATTTCTATAATTATTTTCATAGGTGTGTTTATGGTCCTGATGCCGGTTCTTCTAATGAATCTACTCATCGGTTTGGCAGTTGGTGATATCGAATCGGTACGTCGCAATGCACAACTGAAGCGCCTAGCTATGCAGGTACGATTGTTTTTATTTGTAAGGTTTTTTTGCAGACATTAAAAGGACGCTGCTTTGTTTATTCAATTTCAGGTAGTCCTGCATACAGAACTCGAGAGGAAACTCCCTCAAATGTGGTTGCAAAAGATTCTCAAAATGGAACTAATTGAATACCCAAACGATACTAAATGTAAATTGGGTTTCTTGGATTTCGTCCTCAGGAAATGGTTTTGTAATCCTTTCAATGAAGACAGTACGTGTTTTATTTACATTTAAAATTAATAACGAATTTCATTTGATTTTTTTTTTTTTCATTTTTATCCCATTTTCTTGTAAATTATTTTAAACAAAAGCCACATTTGATTCCCTGGCTTTTGACAACAATGAGGACATCATCAACACCGAGTTGGAAAGGCAAAGGCATAAACTGCGCGACATAAGTCGAGTCCTTGAACAGCAACATCAGCTGCTTCGTTTGATTATTCAGAAAATGGAAATCAAAACTGAGGCAGATGATGTTGATGAAGGTGTGTATCCATCAAACACGAGAGCATTAACTTATCAAACGGGTCATTCGAGATGGACATCGCCGAGAATAAGAAAGAAGCTGAAAGCGGCATTGAGTTTCAATAAAAATTAACTTTAAGAACACATTCCTTGATTTCAACAAATGGCTTCACCGAATTCATAAATGCAGCTTTAAAAGTCTAAAATTGTCAATTCGATGGCAGTTCAGAAATTCCACAGTTCTTGTGAACATCAAAATAGTATAGAATTTGACATGACCTGTGACACATTAATTTCAAAAGAAGTCAAACGTTATATTCAATTAAATGTATTCGTATTAATATGAAATAAAGTCGCATATATTTGTTGTACAATGTTTTAAAACTGTGTTTCATTCATTTAATATCTAGCGTTTTTTTTTTTTTTTTTGGTAATCCGGATATGGTACACAGAACTGAAAGAAAAACAAATTTGTTTGCTTCTAATGGTTGAGTGCCCATGCATTTGTGAAACCTCATATAGGTACAGGATTGCAGATAACGTGACATTCTTTTTATTTTCTTTGTTTGTAAACATGGCGGCGAATACGTATATGTGCAAGTGGGCTTTGTATATGGAACAGCTAGTACTACCAAGATTGGCAGAGAACACACAATACAAACTTATGTAAAAAAAAACTGCTTCTGTGAAAAATTCTAAAGATGGCACCACCGTCGTTTTTAATCTTGAGACTACTTCCCAAATAGATATACAAAGCAAGTGGGTGCATGTTGCGTGCAGAGATGATATAAGGTAAGGAGATGGGAAAGCTGTCAAAATGACAGATGCCTACAAGCGTTTTTACCAATACTATCACAGTTTGGACCATAGTTTCTTTGAAAGTATGCGTGGTTTTACCAATATTATCACGGTTTGTGTTTTTGTGAAAGTATGCGTGTTTTTACACAGTAAATATGGTCCTACCATATTGTTTTTGTTTTTATATTATTCATGTACAAGGAAAGAAAATAAAATGAAAGAAAATGAAAATTGCGGGATCTAGGGAGTGAAACGTAAGTCAGTTTCCCATCTTGTTACTTATTTAATCTTTGGTTGCGTGATTCTGTTTTTGAATCCGTCTTCCAATTCGGAATCGTTTTTCTGTTCTTTGCAGAACAAGAATTGTCATCTTGTGCCAAGTGAACGAATTCAGAATCGTTCGGAACAGTTCCGGATGACCAAAAAAAATGCTATAAATGACATTAAAATGTCATTGTCATACTATTACAGTTTCATTTACTTGGTGTGAAAACTAACCACAAAACTTGGAAACATTCAAAAATAAAATAAAATGTAAACATCAAAATTGTGTCAAACTGGTTTTTTGCATGATATTTTGATCATCCACTGCTTTTCCTTGTTGCCGTGGGAACACATTGGATGTCAATATATTAACGGATGCAAAAAGTAGAAACAAGAAACTCGACTTGAAACTATCCGTCGCATCCGTCACTTGCTTTGCTTATGGGACGCATTCCAGTCTACTCTTATTTAGCGGCATTCTTCGTTTAAGCATTTCCCAGGCCAAATTTTTACTGGCTTCATTACAACTTGCAAGATTTTCATCACACTTCTTCGGGACAGCTCGGTTTCCCATCTTCCTTTTAAACTCATCTGTGGATTAAACATTGATCACAGTTTGGAAATTGGATAAGCTATGTTGTTCCTGACATTTTGGTCTCTGAAATGTGACATATGCTCGAAATTTAGAAGAATAAAATCGGGAATATAATACCTTGTATTCTGTGTACTGTGAAGGTACACACAATCAGCCTCATGAATACCAACCTTAATTTCCTTATAAATTCGCAACAAATTTTCCCATCCATACAATGCCAATACAGCGTCGCATGTCGATGATTCTAAACAAATGTCATCGGCCATTTTTTCATGTTCGAAAAGCCGAAAGCCGATTTGCGCGAAAAACGGCCTCGTTTCGGCATCAGTTCGTCATCGTCTGTGAAAGAGGTTGGTCGATTGTTCGACGTGAATATTAATCAATATATATAGAAAAGTATATATATACATCAATTCAGACAAGTACATTCTAAAATAGTTTTAATTTACAAATTAAATTGTACGCCTAATAAAATATCAATAAGGATAAGTGAAGTTTTAACTAATTTCAACCACTGGACAAATAACTCAATCAATTAAAGGTGAGTTCAGCATGAAAAGTAGTTTTTCCATTTTTTACTTTTTCACTGGTGGTTAGAGGAAGCCATTTTGGATTTAGATTTTTGGATGAAAAAATTCTTTCCTTTCAATGAATTAACAAACATTTCTTTAAATAATCAAGTTTCGAGCCGTATTAATGGATTAAAATATTAACATATCTGATATTTGTGAAGTTTGGGACTTGGATTTGGAAAAAGTACAGTCTATTCAAAAGTATTTTTTTTCTTTTTCAAGAACCTTCGATTGTGCATGTAATACACATGTGACGTGAAAAATTATGAATGGCCTCAAAATTTAGATAGTGTTGAAAAATATGATATTTTCAGTTAAACAAAAAGTGTGTGAGGTTAACATTTTCGCACAATTGATTTTTTCTCTACCACACGAAAACATCCCCAAAACCAAATGTTCACTCGAAGATGAAAAAAAAAAAAAAAAATGGCACCGGTCGGCATTGTCAGGCGCGCCATTTTGTCTTGTTTTTTCGCAATTCGTTCGCATCTACATGTTGGTATAAACGGGGCCCTCAAAAGTCTTGGTTTACAGACACCTACAACATTAAAGTCGAAAACTCAGTACACGACCGAGGCGTTGACCTCGATTACTCAGAAAAAAAAAAAATAAAACTTCTTGTGTAGCTATCATTACTTGTTTAAATAATTAAAAATTCAAAATTGTTTGTGTGCGTGCGTGCGACTTAACCGGCCGGTGAATTTCATAAGTCGCCAACCTTTTGAGTCATTAATTGTCACGAATGATTATTAACTTTGTGATGAATGCTTATACGTGGCCAAAAAACCATTCACATAAAACACCGGATGGTGGCTCTGTGTGATGTTTTTTTTCTTTTTTTTGTCCGCCTGGTTAGGTTATAAGTTTGTACATTATTTACTTTGCTTTCGGCGCATGTCTGATGCAGAAGGACGCTTCTTTTTTTTGTATATACAATATACCTGATGGTAGCGGTAGCCCTCTTAATTATTAAATAGGCGAACACATGGTCAATTGTTAGCCGGTGAATTGAGGTTTTTCTTTTGTGGTTTCTGGCCTCAGAATGTACATACAAAATGAAGCCTCACATAAACCTTCCTGTCGATTTTACAAATGTTTCTTTTACTTCCTTTCTCAAGAAAATAAAGTTCTCAGGCTCGCGTAGTTCTTCTTTAATGCTGATTGTATCATTTTTTTCCATGAAATTGACCTGCCTACGTGATGAATTCTAAGTTTTATTATATCTCGAGGACAGATTCTGCGTCTTGTTGGAGTTTTATTTGGGAAATTGTACATTATGTATTATTGTCGCAGCTGATTCCTACCACCAAGCCCACAACTGTCGTCAAAGGGGTGGGTTCTTAGACGCATTGTTTCAAAAATGCCTACTTAGAGGAATTGATTTCATATGTTCTCCTCGGATTAGATTCATTCTGACAAATGATTCCTTTTCGTTGGGATTAGGCTTAGGAAACTGGGTATAGTATCCTAACCAGGCGGAAAGCAATTAGGATTAGCACACATTTATAAAAGTTTAAACGAGTCGATTAGGGAAGATTACTGTTGTTGCTTGGAATGTATCACTATCTGCTTGAAAGCAGTATTTGCTTGAAAGCAGCTTGACCTAGATATCTCGTATGTATTACAGTTTTAATTTCACTGAACGATGTGATTTAAATGAGGCAGGGCCTCTTTGCTGGACATAATCCGGAATTCAGCACTTCTAAGGCTCATGACAAGCTATTAATTTCGGTCTTGTGTCCAAGTCGTTTGTTAGAAAAACATGTGAGACTAATTGCGCGCTCCCTGAAATCAAACTAAAGTCGTTAGAGCATTAAGTGAACGAGTAAAGTGCTTTTACACCACAACCGAATTATCGACTGATTCAGGAAGGAGCTATTTCAACGGCTGTATCGAAAGTCTGGGCAGAGTGGTGCATCCGTTTTCGGACAATGATAGTCCTGAATGAGTAAGTCCAAGAATAAGGATGGTTCGAAGGGAAGTCTTCAGCAAAATGACGAAATACCCAAACAATTTTAGATTTGTCCTTTGAACGGTAATAGAAACCTAGTTTTCCCATTGAACTTCCAAAATTTGATGTCATCTTGTTGAAACACCAACTGCCCCGGTCGGGGCCAAAAAATATGTTCCATCCTTCACTGTCTGCTGCTAGTTACCTGCGGCCACGTTATCCTCTGAGCGTCTGCTTCTGCTAAGACTGATCTCCACGTTGTTCTTGAACATCCCAACCGTCGTGCATCCTGAAAATTAAGCTATTAAGCTATGTTATCGTTAAGTTTCCACATTGCCTAACCAATCCATCGCCATTTTCGTTTCTTTATGTCAACATCCAAAAGCTGCTGATTCGTCTTGCGATACAATTCCAAATATTTAGGGTTTAACGTAGACTGCGATTTACAAAAGCTTGCCACTTTCTCGAAATGTTAGCGGAGACTTTCTGGTTTTCGAAGGCATACAGTAGCACGGACATCACATGCCAACCTACCAAAAGAAAATACATTTCTTGTGGAATTTGAGTGAAAATTTCTCGATGGTTCCCGATATGACGCTTTGTTCCCTAGATTCTTTGAATAATGGTGTGTTCTTTCTAGTGCCCGATTGGTGCAGCGTATTTCAGGTTGAGGTACTAGATATTAGACAGTAGACTACCTTAACAAGCAGTCACATCCGACAGCAATACAAAAACCAGCTATTTTTATTGACAGCCAAGCAGCCGTCAATGCGGCAGCTGCCTGACAAATTCCAAAATCGTTGAAGAGTGTAAGCTAGAACTCGCAAGCTTCAACGATAATATCAAAATTTATCTTGCTTGGGTACCAGGTCACAGTGATATTATTGTGGGAAACGAAATCGCTGACGAACTGGGATCCAACCTTCAAGTATCTTCAGCTGAGGAAGTAAGGATTCGTTTGGAAGTCTTGAAAAAAGACTCTCAATAAATCCAACGAAACATGGAAAAATCTCAACAACTTCATTATTTCAAGGCCTACCCTTTGACCTACTTACGATCATAAACGCACCAAGTAACTTCTATACGTGCCTAGGTCAGACATTAGTAAAATTGTTGCCCATCGGACAACATGCCATGAAACTTTGTATTCCCTACAACGAGTTTTGTCGAAGTTGCAGAGATGTGGATCAAAGGGAGACACTTCTGCATTTTTTGTGTGAAAGCCTAGCCTTACTTAACGCCAGAATAATAACGGCTTTTAAGGCTCATTCCCTACATGATCTTAGCGAACTCTCAAATGTGAAGATAAAGAATACTGTTTGTAAAAAAACTAAAATTTTACTGAATTAAGTATGTAATTAGAAACGTAACTAAGGTGCTGGACATTTTCTTTATACCTAGTCTCCATTTTTTTCTTATTTTCATCACAACACGCATCACTCTATTTTCAGGTTGAAAAAATACTAAAGCGCATTTTTTTCAAGTAGAACACATTTTCAAAATTTGAATAGAATTGTTTGGCAATTAAAAAAAAAAAAGAAAGTAAAATGAGTCCAAGGTAGGATTTTTCGTTTCTCAAAATTTCCGCATGACTTCAAAAATCACAATTCCATACTTAAAAATATTTTTTTAACATTTTTCAAAAAAACTTTTCTTTTAAGCATTAATATGGCATTCCGTGGAAACAACAATCGCAACCGCAATTTCGGCGGTAATTATGGTGGTGGCCCAATGGCCGGTGGCAACAATCGCATGGGCATGAATATGAGTCCTTGGGACAATCAAAATGCCGGCGGTGGCAATTATGGTGGCGGTAATATGCGCCAGGGCGGCGGTGGTGGTGGTGTTGGCGGTGGCCAAGGCATGAATGCCCAAGCCATTAGTTTGGCCAATAATTTGTTGAACAATTTGTTCAGAAATCAAAATCCACCATCGTTATTGGATTTGCCACGCGGCGGAGGAATGGCGGGTAATCGCAATCAACGCCCCGGACCGGTATGTATTGATTTTTAAAAATCATGCTAATATTTATGGTTTTCTCTTTTATTCAATGGGATGTCATTGGTTTTTAAATAAGAATTAATTGTAAAAAAAAAAGGTAAACAAGAAAGAATAAAACAGCTAGAAGGGACAAAGATATTTCTTCATCACAACTTTGATTGTCTTTGTTAAGACTAGCTCCAAATGCTTTCATTTTAATGTTTTGCTCATTGTTTGTCTGACCCTTCATCCTTGAAACAAATATCGTAACTTTCCTTAGTCTTAAAAATGTTTTCTGGAGTTATTGCTCGTTCCCTAAGTAAGTTTTTCCCTATCGAACTGTCAATGTCAATTTTTCCAGTAAACTTAACACTTTCACTATGGTTAAGTACACAAATCTACCGAAATCGGAGTCGGTGACCTCAACTTAGATCGGTAACTCCTATTGTCATCTTGAGTTAAGAAGCTCTTTTATTTGCTCGAGTGAAAATCCACATCGACATGAATCACAACTTCGTACACAAAAATTACCGTTTTGAGCCGTTTTCATTCCAAACGATTTTTTGAAGAGTAAGTAAGAATGTATCACAATGATATCAACTTCAACATAAGTATGAGCGCGCTAGCTCAAGACATGAGCAAATTTAGTACGATTTAACGCCTCTAGACTATTTTCTTTGGGGCTACGTTAAGGCATTGATTTAAGCCAACAAGACGACGACGTTGGAAGAGCTCAGAGCCAACATTGAATGCGAAATAGCGGCTGTTTCGGCCAAATAGTCTCCGAAAATTGGGTCCACGAATCGACAGCTGTAAACGTGACCACGCTGACCATATGAACGAAGTTGAAACTTCAAGCCGATAAAAGAGTTTGAAATAGCTTAAATGGTGAAGTCCTTATTGGAAAACCCATCGATGTTGTATATAGAGACAGGTAGTATTATCAAGAGTGGTGTTTTCGATTTTTTGTGCTACATCAAAACTAAAAAAAATCCCAATACCAAAGTTATGTAAAAAAAAACAGCACTGTGCCAGGTCTCAAGATGACACTATAATCGATTGCCAGGTCGTGGGTACTAGCTAAATAGAAATACAAAGCCCTTTATATACTGGACATCCTACATTTGCTTCTTTCACTCCTTCATGCTGTTTTTCTTGCTTCTGCTTTTCGTTATAAGTAAGAGCCACCAATGATGTCCCCTTGAATATTACTTTTAAGTCAGTGTACTAAAAAAAGGAAACAAAAAATTAAGTACGGAATCTTTGTATGTATTCTCCTTTCTTTGCAATTTTTTCATTTTATTTTTACAAAAAAGAATTAAAAAAAAAAAAAACAATAATAAATGTTTACCTCTTAGAAAAATATACTCCTTTCGGTGATGTGCGAACTTCGTTTTGTGCATCGCCACCTTTGTTTTTCTTTAGTTTTAAAAATAATTAAAAATATTTTACTTCTAAGGCATAAGTGTGTTAATTTCTAAAAGAAAAAAGAAACAAAAACAAAACTGTTTTGGCTTGTTTTTTTGATGCGTTGTATATTGCCGTGTCGCAACAAATGGCTCCTGACTTTTGAGATATCGTCTTCTGGAACTTTACAACAACAAAAATAACAAAAGCGCCAAACACAGAAAGATTCGCTGCTTGCGGCTTTCTTTTAATTGTTTGTGTCTCCATTTTTGACAAAATATAAATTTATCGAACGTAAAATACCTACAATTTGAAGCCCGAGAGATTATCCAGTTTCAGAGAAATACATATGTACTAAAAACTGTATATGTATAGAGAGAAAGAGTGAGAGAGAGAGAGAGATAGCGAGAGCGAGACGAATCAATAATGTCGATGTCGGCCGCCTCCTTTGTGCATGTGCAAACAACAATGCCGCTCAAAAATAAACATCCAGTGTGTGTTTTTTTATTTTTTATTTATAGAATAAAAAATTTATAAAAATATGCAAACAGTTTTATTTACAACTACTCTAGAAATTTTTTTTCTTTAGAATTTAACGAAAATTTATGTATTTTTATTCAAAATCAATTTCAAAACAAACAAAAAATGAACACAAACATTTCAATTCTAATTTTCTTAATATTTTTCTCTCTTCTTCAATGTTCTCTCATTTGGTTCTCCGTGCAAATAATATAATAAACAATAAATATTGTGTTGTTTTGTTATTTCTCTCAACGAAATACAAAATCACAAACAATTTTATATCAATGCCAAACACACTAAATTTGTGTACTGTCTGGCTCTAAAAAACAAAATAACCAAACCACCTACTACAATCATTGTAAACTATGTGCCCGCCCAACTGCGCCAACCTACTGCGATCTTCAAACAAAAATCTGTTCCAAAACCATCTTCTTTCAAATCAAACCCCATCAACGGTTATTATTGCTACACCACATAAACAAACGATTCGATTGCTTGCCTGCCCGCCGCTGCCGCCAAAATGACCAATCTTAAAAAAATACTTTCTTATTTTTTTCTTTGTTTTAATATAAAATAATAAATTTGTGTTTAAAAAATCCACAAAAATGTAAACAAAAAACTATGTGCTCCGCCCAATCCAACTGTACACGTTTCTCTTTAATTTTTATTTTGTTCTCTTTGGAAAAAAAAAACTTATGTGTGAATTGTGAATCTTCAATATTTTATTATTTATTCTTTTTTGTAATTGTAATAAATTCATTTTTTGAAATGACGTGTCCCTTGGGCGCTGATTTGTTGTGCAATCTCAAAATATACAAAATTGTATTCTCTCTTGGACTGCAAACAATAACAAAATACAAACTAAACAACATTCGGTTGTGTGCAATTAAATACAACAACAACTTCACGTGGCTCTTGTGATGTACATATATCTGCTGCAAAACAAACTATAAACAAATTGTATAATTCTCAATGAATCATGTTAAACCAAACAAAACTATGTTTCTCGAAAATATAATTATATTATATTTATTAAAATTTATTAAAATAATAATAAAAAAAAAAAGATGGTCAATCGTGCTGGGCCAGGCAATCGCAATAATCAACGCCGAGTTCAAGGAGGTTTCAATAACCGTGGTGGTGCAAAGGTTGCAGCCAATAAGCAAGGTGGCGGTATTCGTAAACAGAATGCCTTTGATCGTGCCAAGAAACTTCTGGCTAAAAATTCCAATAAAAAAAAGGATTCAGCTCCTGGTGAAAATACTGAAAATCCTAAGAAAAACGAGAGGTAAGAAATATGTCAATAATTCAATAATTGACATGTTGTATTTTTTTTTTAACAAAAAAACAAAAAAGCAAACAAATTCAATTTCAATTTCAATATCAAAAATTTTCAAATTTCTTTCCAAATAATTTTTCAGTAATATTTATTATAATAATGATGATAATGTGATAATGATGATTTATTATTTACATATTTTTTTATTTATATAATATTTATTATTATTATTTCAAAATGCAATATCTTGATAGTTTTATAAAAATTTTTGTTTGGTAAGTTGATGGATGGATATACAAAGTAGCGTCAACACACACATTTTCATACAATTTACTACTCGAAACGTTTGTTTCTGCAAGTTGCTTGTACGTTTGATTCTACAATTATTCTTACATTTTTTACAATTTTTCAAATTAAGGCTGTGTGTGAATTGCGTTAAAATGTGTATTAAAACTTGACGTTTGGTTTAATCTTGACACAAGCGTGGTGAATAAAATGGGTTAAAATTTATTCTGCTGTGGAGCAGGTTAAATGGGTTAAAATTATGACGTGTCTTTTTTTTTCTTATGAATGATAGAGAAGTGTGTTTCTGTTTTTTTTTTTTTTTTTTTTTTTTTATCTGTTCTTCTCAATTTAATTTAGTTCTTTGTTATGACTAATTAATAATTAAATTGATATTTCAAAATATTAAAATTTATTATGTATTTCAAATTCATCATATTTTAAAATCGAAAAACGAAATAGGAGGGGTATTCACGTAAACGCGGAAAACCCATAGAAACCGTAGAAACCGTAGAATTTTCTATCGGTAGAAATGAGCTGTCAAAATTTGTATGGGAAACATTTTCTACAAATCGTAGAATTTTATCTCACAAATTTGAAACAGAAACTGCAGAAAAAAAAACCTGATAAAATGTTTGACGTTTATTTTGACGTTTAATTTGGAGCTCATTTAATTTTTTCTCCAACTGAACTGACATAAGCGAAGTTCTCGTCAAATTAAATCAAAAAAAAAAAAAAAAAAAAAAATCAATCAGAATGAATGAATGAATTTTGTTTTAAAACTACTTCTTGGCATCTTGAAGAGCAAAAATTAAAATGTAAAAATGAAAAAAAAGAATCCCTTTAATATAAATTATCGAATGACGTGAATTGAACAAATTCACTTTGACGTTTAACAAACAGCTGTTTGTTTCCCTTGTTTACGCAACTATTTTCTGCTGGGGTGTTCATTTAAATCTTTTGCGGAATTTTCTATTTTTCTGCTGAGAAGAAAATTATTTCCTTACGTGAATACCCTTAGTTTGTATCTCTTTTGAGAATGATAACAGATATCATCTGTGAAGACATTTTTTTGCAGTGTTACCACACGGAAAAAACAATCATCCAAAAAGGGAAATTTTCGTTTGAAGATTTTTCATTGTTGCTTCAAAATATCAAATTACCACTGCAAAATGGAGAAAAATGATTAAAACAGAGTTTGTTTAACATTTTTAGTGGTTTTTCATGAAACTTATTGCTTAAATTTTGGTTTTGTACACAAAATCATTTTAACTAGAACAATAAACACATTTTTTTGTTGAGGGAAATTTCTTCAATCATGAAGGAAATTTCTTAGTTCTACACAGAAATGTTGGTTAAAAAAAATCCCTTTTAACGCAATTCACACAGCAAATGGCTAAATTTGTTCCCTTTTTTAACCAAACGTCAAGTTTTAATACACATTTAAACGCAATTCACACACGGCCTAACTTATTAAAATTCAATATTTTGTTCCTCCTTCAATCTATTGATTTAACTGCTTCAAGATAGGAGTTTTCCAAGTTGGGAACAATTCCGAATTTTTGTTGATTAATTAATCCTCTCCTTCATTGGAGAGGGAGGGACGTGCATGGAAGACGCTTTCTGTGCTTTCCAATTTAATTTTTTTTTCATTTGATTTTATGATTGTAGAGTTATGATTATGATTTATGAAGCAGAACAAAAAGTGTACAGAACGTGTGGAGGACAGCCTGAGTATAATAAAGTCTTTATAAGAATGGCAACTACCAGAAATCTCAATGAAATGCAATTTTGAAAAATATTTGGCAACTTAAATCAGATTAGGTAAAACAATGTTTGACATAGGAATAACAATCAGCCGTACTATCGTACCGGATCGGAGAATTCTCCATTTGCTCTGTTTATTTCCTTCATCATACCCGAATCGTACATAAAATAAAGACGCGTACCGACGTACTTGCTTGTTGTTTTGTGAGTGAACAAATATTTTTATTTCCGACACTTTTTTGTTTCGCGGAAACAATCGGACAAAAAAGTTAATAAACTAATCGCAATGCAATCGCTCTCATTTTGAAATTTCGACGCTGATTTCAAATTTTTCGTAGATGTCTACGATTAACCTGTCAAAAAGAATACGGTGGTAGAAAATTCTAAGAAATTGTACGAATCGAAGAATTTTTCTCCGATCGGGTACGGTTATAAGAAAAATCATTTATGTGCGACGCACCTGTTGAAGTCTTAATTCAAGGCCACAGAATTGACTCATCCGTTAAGAAATATAGAGAAGAATAAAAGCTTGGTAATGGGCGGCTTTCTTCAGTGTTCGATTCCTATATAGACCCAGTGTTGCCATTATATTATTTGGAGAAAACTGCCTTCATCAAAATTGGATAAGGCAAGAAGTGGCAAGAAAAAAAAAAATAAGAACACCGAAATTATGTCTTTGCGACTAATGCAGCGCTCATCATTCAAATATTTTTGTAAAATTGAACTAAATGCAAGTGACAGTAGTTCGATCAGTTAGAATATTTTTAGAGAAACTAGTCTGAATAGGTAACAAATCTGCAATTATGGTATTCAATTTTCGGTTTAGTAAAGCTAAATAAAACACAAACAACGAAAATCAAAAATGATGAAAATTGTATTTCAACGTGTGAAAATATTCACACAGCATGCGATTCTTTTGAGGTAATTTTACCACTTTTTCGCACATATCTGGCGATATCGCGGCCGAAACTTGAGTAATGTTAATTTTTAATGTGTCTAGAGTTCGGGGACTATTCGCGTAAGCACGGTCCTTGCGAAGTCCCACAGAAAAAAAATCCGCATTATCTTGGCGGTCAATTAACGTCACGTCCAAAACATGAAATTACGCGACCAGGAAACTTCTCACACAATAGCCATAATTGGTCGTATTGTGTGGCTTGTGCCTCGTCTTGTTGGAACCATATATCGCCCAAGTCATGATTTTCAATCATCAGCAAATAAAAATCTGTTATCATTGTCATACGACCATATCAATCCGAATTGACGCCCGCCCATGGGCCTATTCGAAGAAACACGGTACAATGACACCATTCGACACAGAGAGCACACCAAACGGTCTCTCCCATATCCGGCAATTTCGTTTACATACCCACAGTGTCACTTCAGATGATTGTTAAGTGTGACAATATCATTAAGCGCTTCCTTACATTAAATTTAACTACATTTGTGTAATTAAATATGCGTAAGATCTTTTTGGCGCGAATCTAATGTCCAAAATGGAATGCAGACGTCGCCAGAGCAAAATCCAAACCAAAAAGTCTCTATCGGATTTGCATTTGACGCTCTGGGATCTCATGTTGATTGGTTTTGTCTCTAATTCTACCATTTTGTTGTAGTGTCCGTACCTTAGTGGTTAGGTGCGTTGGCTGCTAAGTAGAACCTCGTGGGTTCGAGTCCTACTTGTGCCCATAGTTTTTATTTTATCTTTCACGGGCACTGCCTCTTGCGAAGAACTGACAAAACTTCCAAGAGTATCAATCTGTCATGAGAAAAGTGCTTCTCAACTTTGCCGTTCGGAATCGGCGTTAAACTGTATAGGTCCCTTCAATTCTTCACACGCACCTAGAGAATTGTTGATGAGAGCAAGCCACTTAGGCATTGGCTCTTCAAGAGCTGTCGCGCCACTCTATTTATTTATTTTTCTACCAATTTGTTGGTTCGCGTATCTACTGGTTGATTAAGAAGAGGTCCTTGGGTAAGATGAATACTTTATTCGACGACAAGTTGGAGTTAAATCAGTTCCAAAAAAACATTATTTCGGGCATCACTGCTGTAATGATGTCCACACATTCCAAGTCAAACGTTCACAAACGCAGATTTTCGCATAACTTTTCTCGTCAACTGTTCGTTCATACCATCCAACGTAACGCCGCTATACACATTTTTCAAATATCACGCCATTTGTATCCAAACTCTAGCAGCCTTATTCATAAACGAGTTTTAGAGGTTTAGCCGTAACTTCTGCTCTAAAAGAATATCTATTCCTCTACGCAATTTTACTTCCAGTAGGAGGATTTGCCTACTTTTTGCTTGGTCACACTCACAGTCACCCAACCCAGAGAAGGAAAAAGTTCCCACTTGCATTTTTTCCTCTTCAGTTCCGTAGTACAGGATTAAAGCTCGCGTTATCAAGCTATTAAAGCTCATGACAACCCTGCTTCTGCCAGTAGAGTAAAATAAATTATTATGGGCAATTCACCCAGCCCGATCGAACAACGATAATTCAATAGTATGTATTTAATTTAAACGAACATTTGCTTTAATCTGTACGGAAACTTGAATAAATTCCTCACTCGTAAGCATGTGGTTTTTGTGCTGTCAGCAATTTTATTATTTTCCACTAATAATATTGGCATTCAACTTCAAATAGAAAAAAAACAATAGCCGCTTAGGTAAACATTTTAATTATTTTTGATGCCCAATCAGTTGGAAGGCGATAATTGTTTCAAGTAATTTTTTTCTTTTCATAAAAAAGATAAATGTTTAATAAAAAAAGGCGTGGAAAGATTAATAAAAAATGAAAACGTAAGCTTAGATGTTGGAACAATAGGTGTGCTCATTCGAGTTACAGACTTTTATCTCTAAGAAAATTACCATTGGCAAACGGGGAATTTATTTTAACCTCGTTCATTTGTTCCTACAAATCTGATTTAAGTCCAACAAGACATTCAAAAGTGCAAGAACATTCTTATAAAGACTTTAATCCATCAAACAAGAAACTTGAAAAACCAACAACAAAAACTTGATTTTCAGTCCATATCACACCAAACTAATTTTATGTCTTTTTTTTTATTTTCCTCTTTCAATTTTTCTTCGAATCACAATTTTGATCCTGATTCGTCGTTCATTTCGATTCGAAAAAAAAAAAAAAATCAAAAAACAATGAATAAGCAGCCAAGTCAAGGAATCCCCCTACGCCAATGTACCCAACGACATGTTCTATTGTCATCTGTGCAAGAAGCACATGTGGGATGCCAACTCGTTTGAGAATCACATCAAGGGACGCGCCCATTTGATGATGCGCGAAGGCATTGAAGAGAGCTACCGTCTGCGAGCCAATATGATCCGTCAGGAGGCCAAGATTGCCGAACAATTGAAATCGGTCGAATTGGATCGTTTGAAGCGTATGGGCAAGTCAAAGAACCGCAACCTGGAATACTGCACCATGTGCGATTTGAACTTCCATGGCCATTTGTCGGCCCATCGCAAATCCGATGGTCATTTGCAGCTGAAGAAATTCTTGCATCCCAAGTGTACTGAGTGCAACAAGGAGTTCTCGACTCGCATCGACTACGACTCGCATTTACTGTCGGCTGATCATTTGAAGAAGGCTGCCGAGAAGAACACCAAGGTCGGTGAACGCAAGAAGAACACTTTGACCATTTTGACTGAGGAGGATGAGTTGAAGGATGTCCGCCCACCACAAAAGAAGAAGAAGAAGGCTGCTGCCCCAGCTGCTGGTGAGGTTAAGAAGGAAGGCGAAGAAGGTGATGAGAAGAAGGAGGGTGAAGAAGGCGATGAGAAGAAGGAGGGTGAAGAAGAGGCCGCCGATGAAACCAAGGAAGGCGACGAATTGAACGAAACCAAGGAGGAAGAAGAAGAGGAAGTTGCTTTGCCCGAAGACGGCGAGGACATCATAATTGACTTCAACGATGGCGATGATGTGCCAGTTGAAATTGACGCCAAGTTGCCAAAATATAACTGGACCCGTCCAGTTGGCGCCAGCATGATCACCAAGTTGGAATGCTTCGAATGTTCGATTTGTGGTAAATTCTTCGACACCGAAAAGACTGTGGAGGTACATTCGCGTACCGTCTCTCATCATCGTCAATTTGTCAAATTTTGAATGACAAGTCGAGCGACACAAAGATTGCCCAGAAGAGGGCCGCAGCCGCCATCGAAGAAACCGAGCGCAAGAAGAGGAAGATTGAAGAAGCCACTGCAGCTGCTGCCGCTATTGAAGCCAAGAAGGAAGCCGGTGAAGAGGAAGGCGCCGATGCCGAAGTCAAGGAAGAAAATGGTGAGGAAGCCAACGACGACTTGTACGACCCATCTGAAGCAACCGGCGACGATGAGGATGTAGACATGGCT
Organism: Sphaerophoria rueppellii; assembly: GCA_920937365.1. Lineage (NCBI taxonomy): Eukaryota > Metazoa > Arthropoda > Insecta > Diptera > Syrphidae > Sphaerophoria > Sphaerophoria rueppellii. The sequence continues at coordinate 113,489,466 of CAKKXW010000001.1, forward strand.
GAGAACGGTGACAAGGAAGTGGCTGACGAAGAAATGGTCGATGAGGAGAATGGCGACGCAGCAGCTGACGAAGAAGAAATGGAAACACAAAACGAAGAAGTCAAAGACGAGGCAACACCCGTTAAGGCTGCTGAACCTGCAAAAGCTGCTCCAGCAACACCAGCTGCAACTCCAGCTCCCGCCGCCACAGCAGCCACACCAACAACGCCAACACAAGCGACGTCACCACAGAAGAAGGGTGCTGCAGGTGCTGCAGCCAAAACACCGGCCGCTAAAGCGACGCCCAGAGGTCGTGGACGCGGACGTTACAACCGTTATTAGGTTAACTTTCTAAATATATACATTGAACACAAAAATAATGACTAAACAAAAAAACACTACGAGTAGGTCGTCGTCGTCGTCTTTTCTTATTTCTCTAAGCATAATAAAGGATTATACATGAATATGCGCAAAGGTATTATGAAAATTTGAACAAAACAATGTTATAATTACTGCAACGTGTATTTAACAAAAAAATACAACCATTCTCTGACATACATAGTTATTTATAATTTTAATTTTAACAATTAAAGCAAGCAAATAAAAACAATAAATGAAAATCTAGATTTAAACAAAACTACAAAACAAAAAATAAAACAATTGTCTTTTTATTTTGCCTTCTGGCGGCTCTGAATCCTAAGTGGTTTTCTTTTTCAGATTTGGAAAGTTTGGTAAATGTTCAGCGAAGATTTTAAGCTTCATTAGCCAGTGAGACCATAAGATCAAAGGCAGTTTTAAACTGTAGGAAAGAATTAAATAGAATCTGCCACACTAACCAGGTTAAGCTCTTCTCTCTGGGTTCCTGGACACAGCAATATAGAAGGGAACGAAATAGTAGATGAACCAGCCAGGGAAGGGTCGGAAGCAGATACAAGTAGAAGCCACAATTCAGATTGGGGACCACTCGTCCCGATTAGGGTACTCAGGAGGAAGATAGACCTTGAATCAAAAGAGATATGTAATCAATAACTCCTGGAAATCCAGGGACGATTGCGTAATCTAGAAGTTTATGGACTAATCTTAACGAAAAGGAAACTCGGTATATTTTGTCGCTGAGTTAAAGGAACATTAAAATCCTGATAGGTGTACTAACCGGTCATTGCGCCATTGGCACAATGGCCAACAAGATAGGGGCTTTTGCACCAGATTTCTGTAGGAGCTGTCAGGATGAGGAGGAAATAGAAACCATTAAACACCTGCTCTGTGACTGTCCGAACCTCCAAACTAACCGACTCCAAATGCAATCGTTATCGTAAAAATGGCGAGATTGTAGAAAAATTGTCCTCGTTTATTCTAACAACTTGAATTGAACTGCAAACTAATGATGATCAACAGTTGTGGGCTGCTTTTAAAATGTAAAAAAGATGTTCCTAAGTCAATGAAACGTTTTTTTTTTCTATTTTATGATGAAGATGATATTCGGCCCAACCGAGGTAACCGTCGCGTCGCAGCGGAATTTCCTTCGATTTCCTCCGAATTTTGCAAAATGTCTCCGTTCCGACAGTTACCTCGATTGGGCCGCTCGTTTAAATCTATATCGTTAAACTAAGGATCTTAGTGAGATAAAAATGGAAAGCTCTTCTCCCACTGCCAGAAATAATAACATCATGCTTTTTATGTTTAGAAGGAAGGGTTTTGGACAAGAGTAAGCACTGTCGAGACTTTTTTGTGCTGCTTTTGAAATCCGTAAATAAAACTCGTACATCACCAATACTTAAGGCTCGCCGCCGTAGGCAATCAGAACGTCATGTCCATAAGCCATCAGTTATTGTAAACTTTGAACGCCTGCCGTCAATTACTTCTTTTACCGACTAAAGCACTATTCACATGAGCACGACCAACGAACGACGAATGAATGAAGAAAAGTGATTTTAGATACGTTTGGAGCCGTATTTCTTTACAAATTGTCAACAAAACGATAAAAGTGAAGTTAATGTTTGATTTGTGATGCATAAATTAAATTTTTAATTTCAAATGTTAATAAATTTGAGAAAACAAATTTATTCGTCGCGAAAAGAATTGTAGTTGATACGAACTGCCAAACTCTATTCGCGTTCCACATCATCCACACTCCCAACGAACAAAATTTTCGCGCGCGTCTAACCTCTTGCCTTGTGTTTAGGTTGTTCATTCGCGACGAATTAAAAACTCTCATGTGAAAGAAATGTCAAAATCGACGAATTTTCGTTCATTCGTTGGTCGTCGTTCGTGCTCATGTGAATAGTGCTTTAAAGATACATTTTGTTCCACTGTAGCTCGCTCCGCTCGGACACGCCTTTTGAAGTTTTTGCAATATCCAATATGCTCGCTTTGATTGAAATCTGGCCTGCGTGACTGGCGAAGCCAAAACTGGAACACAATAAAGTAGTTACTGAATTCGCGATATGGTCAAACGGTCACCCTACTTCTGTCAAATACAAGGTCCGTGCGAAATTTATACGCTTTCCAACAGCGATACCTACATTTTCTCATATCCATTCCCTTGGTATAATTATTCCAGAATTGTTACGAACAAATTATTCGAGAGACAAGTGGAAAATGGGGGCAAAACGAAGTACTTAAATATATATGTACACAACACGGACGTGTGACGGAACGTCACAATAGACGCATATATGTAACTTTGAGGTTCAACTATAAACACCGGGCATGTAACACCAGCGCCGAGGCCAGACGAAAAATTGCTCTTGCTAACCACAAGAATCTGCAACTAAAAGTGCTTTGAGACTTGTCAGACTAAAGTTTGGAAAAACAGTTCCATATGACATGCTTAGATCATACATAAAGTTATGGGTTATAGTTCTACGATAGACTATTTGATTTTCACAAACCATTCCAGGCTGGCATTCCAAACAGATTGGAATGGATAGATAACATACCATACTCCGGCGAGTCGTCAATAGCTATCAATACTGTACTGATGGGTCTAAGATGGATACTGGTGTATGCTCTATTCTGAATTTCTCAAGCTAACCGACTCAGGCTTTCAGACTACAGAGACAACAACTGCTAACAAGTATTGATGGTGAAATCACCTTTTACATTGATATAGCCAAGCAGCAACAAATCGGTTCAGCTGTTTTGTAGACCTTCCTACGAACGACTGTATGACGTAAGGCCTTATCAATTATCATCAATCCTCTTGCAATAAGTTTTTATTTCTATACCAATTTTTGCCTGAAATTTTGTCTATTTTCACAGCCCAAATAAAATGTCTTACCTTGGCATTTTTGAGGGCTTTCATGTAGGTACATACATTTATGAGGAAGTTCATGCGACCCAGTCGTTCATTTTTTGTTTGTTTACTTAAGATGAAAAGTTTTAAATCTGGGAATGTTTATTGTTGCTCGTGCGGATGACTGTGTTTCATTTGTGACGTTCGGGATTTCTATTTAATTACTTTTGAGAGATCAAAAAAAATTATATCTGCATGATTTCATCGAAACTCTTAAATAACAACAAAGATCAAAAGCAATATGTCTGTCTGGAATACTCAGATACAACGATCCTCAATCCAACCTCTTTTTCTTGGCATTGGATGTAATGTAATTGAGTTCTTGTTTTGATAAATGATAACATTGTTATTAAAATATGAAAAAAATAAATGAAGTAGGGTGACGTGGTAATCATTGCACCATTGCAGTGGTGCGAAATGCACCACAGCTTTACACTCCAAACGCTTTATTGGTATATACTATATACATACCTCTCAAATATTACGGTTTTTTCAGTAACTGTGATAGAATAACGTTTGGAAGTGTTTCTCTTATGTGCGGAGTATTCTATAAATTTACAGAGATATTAAGTAAAAAAAATAAGGTAAGCTTTTTCTTTTTAATATCTGCGTGAAATTAAAGAGTGTCCTTATATAAAACCAATAAAACAGTATTTTGAACATTTGCTTACATTTTAAAATAAAGAGCGTATAGTTATTTTCCGTTTGGTGTTAACTGTTTTAATTTGTTTGAAATATTTCAGGGTAACGAATGCAGTAGCTTCAATCTATCTGATCAAGAATATATCCTCCCAAATTCATCAGTTGCTTTGAATTATAAACTTCTTGACCGTCCATTGAATCAAATTCCCATCCATTAATAACTTTGTTTTAGTGGCACTGAGCTGTGCTGAGTGTCTAGTCCGAGTTTTGTTTAATTCGCCTCACAGAAACGAACGTAAACGTGAAGATTATTTTTAATTTAAAAAATGCAACCTAGACGATAAAGAATAGAATACGATACAATCGATACTGTTATTTAGTCGCAACCGCGAGAATTAGGTTGCACTATTTAAATTGCAAGTTTTCCATACAAACTGAAGTTAAAATTTACGCCCGTTATTGAGATGAGGATTAAAACAAAACTTGCACTAGGCACTCTGTTACCAGCTCAACCACCGACCGACGTATGTTGTACGCGCGCATTTTAAAATTTCAAAATTTATTGTTAAAATCAGGGACTCTCAAGCGCATTTAGTTTCAATGATTTGTCTCGGTCTAGTTAAAATATGTAGAGTAGATGCAATGATGCTAGATTGGTGTTTGCGAAGATTTCAGCGCTCCCCCTGATCCTCGCGCCCTAGGCTGCAGCCTAATTAGCCTGAGGGTTAATCAGGCCCTGTGCACTATGTACCATTTGGATTTTTGGGAAAAGATACGTTTTGCACAAAGTATTCAGATAATATCGAAAATATAAGTTCGTACGTCATAACACATCTTAAAGAACTAAATTCAAAAATAAAGAGCTTTCCAATAAGAGGTGCTATTTGATATTCAGAGAAAAATGGCATTTTTTGAGATAAATGATCGGATGTTTATTTCATTATTAAAAGGAAGGTATGCCGTTAATAATGGAACACAACATCAGCCAAATGGCCGCCACGACCACGACCAGGCTTACAGGACCATATCCTTTTCATGAAATTTTCCATAACCAAATCGCAAAGTGGCTGCCCGATAGCCTCACGAATTCCATTTTTGAGGTCTTGAATCGACGCTGGGCTGTTGGCTTAGACCTTATCTTTCACCTTGCCCCAAAGGAAGAAGTCGCAAGGTGTTAAATCACAAGAATCCACCAATCCACCAATTTCTGCATTGCGGTCCGACAAGGTGCTTCACGACGATCCAAAAATGTTTTAGTTTTACGAACCGTCTGTGTCAATTTTCACCATTTTTATAGTGAATTTTAATAATTTCAATGCGTTGTTGAAGCGTGTATCTTTTCATTTTTATTAATGGCGTAGTTTCTACTTGTCAAATGTCAAAAAATGACTGCTTCAAAAGTGACATATAACGAAATAGCGGGCTATTCAAAATAACAACCCTTATTGGAAAACTCTTTACACCACGTCACCCTACGCATTGTTTTTTGTATGCTTATTCTTATAAACTTGTATTATAAAGGCACATATGCAACACATCTTTGAAATGTAGTTTCTATATGTAAATTGATTCCATTGCAAATATTTCTCACTTTACTGTCCGGCCAAAGGAAACAAATTTTTCAAATTGGCTTGTATTTGATGTTCGTGACCGTCTGAGTGACGCGAATTTTTTTATTTTCACACCACAAATTGATTCATTCGCTGCGCGAATGACGATTATTTTTCCGCTCGCGCGTATTTTCATTTCTAACAAACATTCTGATTTTTCCGCTCGCTTCGCTTTGCGCGAATAACGGTTAATGTTTTTCCTTTAATTTAAATTTCATATCAAGTCCTGCGGTGTAATGTCCCTGCCCCACATAATTGCATTCTCTTTAATTTAATAAAAAAATTATAAACAAAGAAAGTAGTATGCCTTCCCGGCGGACAATCTGTGGAACTACAAGACCCTCATTTTTCCAGTCCTGACGAAAACGGATGAAAGTGTCTTAAGCTTAGGGGTTATTGGGACAATCGATTGTCTGCATCGATGGAGAATGGAGAAGACAATTTAACAGCTTTACGGGGTGTACAACGACGCTGACCTAGCTAGAAGAGTCAAGGTCCACCGACACCAATTCTACGACCCGGAAAGTACTGGACACCATTCCCGAGGGACTAAGAATTATAGTGGAAGAAGCTGGCGGAGACTGTTGGTTGAGGCTCAATTCTACAATGGACTTTAGCGCCATAAGTACGTATAAAGGCATTTATTGTTTTCATCCAGGCTCTTCAAACAGATCTTATTTCCATTCTGATTTTTGCCTGACACTGTCCAATTTCACAATACAAGCTTGGACATTTAGAAGGACAAACGTGTTTTTAGGAACTAATTTGTTTTGTTTTATTTTGTTTAGGCTTTCCGGTATATGAGGAAGTTCGTGCGACCCAGTTGTGAATTTAATGTTTGTTTACTAAAGATTAAAAAATTAGGCATCACTTCCAGGAATACGGGATAATTGTGTTCAATCCAAACATATAGCTATAGTGATTTTCTGCACTGATAATGAATCAACTTAAATCTGGGGATGTTTATTGTTGCTCGTGCGATCGACTTGTGTTTCATTGTGACTGACATTCGGGATTTCTATTTAATTATTGCTTTTGAGATTTACAAAAAAAAAAATTATAGAATGCAGAAGCAATTACGATATTTTTGTGAATCATTGCATGATTTCATCGAAACAACAACAACGAAGATCAAAGCAATTTGTTTGTCTGGGATAATTGAAAAATTCCTTGAGATTAAGATGTATTAAGATTCCATGGACTAAGATACGAGACGTTCCTTGATAAACCTCTTTTTTCTTGGCATTAGACCCGATGAAATTGAGTTCTTGTTCAGATGAATGATGACATGTTAATTTTAATTCTAAATGAAGTACACAATTCTTATAATTAATCATTTTAAAAACCTACACATACATAAACAATAATTACTTTTTGTTTTAATACAGAATTCACTTAAAATTAAATTAAGAAAAAAACAAAAACGTCTATAAAGTAATTTCGGTTGAACTGTCGAGAGTCCTGACTTCATTCCTCATTCGGAGCGAACTCCGAGATCGCGAACATCTCTCCCAACAATGTACAATATTTTTTCCACTAAACACATACAAATATGGATCCAATGTAAAGAGCACAGCTATCAGCAAATTTGATAGCCTCGAGAACCAATGGCTTGATGGCAAGGGATTCGATTGTAACGATAATACTGTTAATATCTGGAACAAGAAAAATAATGATTAACACAATTTAAAGCCCTATAGATAAATGTTTACCATTTGTGGCATCCAACAGGTCAGAAAGATCAAACTTAGAAGCACCATCAATTTCGAGAATCGTATATCAATTTCCGAAATGTTCGACGATTCCTTGAAACTTGATTCCGACGATGACGAACTCGTGTCGCTTAATCTTCTTCGTTTTCGCAATAGAATTGCTCGCACAACAAAAGTGTTACAACTGACAATTGTCGTGCAAATGAGTGTTCCTTTAAAATAAAAAAAAGAAAAAAAAAACCGATATTTTAATTTGGACGGATGATGTTACAAACTCAACAAACAAGTTCATTAAAAAACCAATAAAACTAAAAATTTATACGCCCATGCGATATAAACAAATAACAAAGAAAATTTGTTTATTGCCGCAAAAATATTTTCAATTCTTTTATTTTTATGGATGCTTTGGAGGAAGTAATAGAAAAAAGGTGGAAATTTTGCAGACCCACTTACCAAAAATCAGAAATAGAATGGCATATGCTCGATCTCGCGGGTTGTTGGCTTGTTTATAATTTAAACATTCTTTGTTTTTCTCATCGAAATAAAGTCCAAATCCAAACAGTGGACAGAAATTTATAATACCTGCTATGACGGTTAGTGCTAAAATAGCATTTGTGTTGCATTTCGGTTTGAGATTCTGGAAAAGAGAAGAGGTTGGTTAGTCCAATGTATAATAAAGTAAGAGGATTTTCATACCATTTGATAGAAAATAGGATGATTCAACATAATGTAGCGATCGATGGACATAACCACTGCCACACAGCCAGAACTTATTCCAAAAAACCGAGATACTACATAGCTAGCGCAGAACCACTGTTGTTTTTTGAGTTGTGGTTCGTAAAGCGTAAGGCTGAATATTGTTGCAACGCTCAGAAGTCCAATTAAGTTGTTGGCTGTCAGGAATCTGTAATATGTGAACATAAGCAAAAAATTAACAAGTTTCAGGAATTGCGAAGTAAGGAGTTAATTTTAATTCATTGGAGCTAAGCACTCCTTAAATGTACAGGGTCTTTCATTAAATAAAACAAATTTAGTGATCGACATTCTTCATTCAAATGGATTATTCCACAAGGAATCCTTAAAAAAAGGATTTACAAAATACGAATGATGCCTGATGTTCCATTATGAATCAAGAACGATCGAATTCTCTAAAAGAATTTAAGTTCAAATACAATTTCCTATTGCAAGGAATTTTTGATAAGATTGGTTCGCATGGAAAGCCCATCGATGTCTTTATAAGTTGAATATAAACATCACTCAAAAACCAGTCGCTGTTGTTTTTTTTTTGCTGGCGCACATCCAAAGTGTTTAAAATGGACAAATGCATCGCCAGAGCAAAATCCACATCAAACAGTGCATTGTTCTCTCTTGAATCTCCTATATTCCACAATTTTGTTTTTTAGATTACCCCATGAGCCATGACTTCCGACGACTTGTGGCGAACCGTGCGTTGGTCGTCTTCGTCCTTAACTAAGGCTTTTCATGGGATTTGTTCTTCATTAACTTCGTGAAAAAATATGTTCGAAACTACAATACAAGAAATATAGTAGCAAAAAAGTTCTCGGGTCTGTGCGTTTGTGCGTCGGTAAACAAACTTTACTACGCGATCCATGATAGAAAATTATATTTTTACGCAGCAAAGATGAAAAGAACAATTAATTTGATATGAAAGAATGTCACGAATGTAACCGTCCTAAGTATCTCCCATGAGTTCTTAACTGTCAAACAGGTTTTATCTAGTTCCAAATAGAAAGGTTTTTGGGTATTCCATTGAAAACTAGGTAAACTGAGATTTCGATGAGATGCCAGTGGAAAATTACTAACCAAGTTAATGTTATCAGCAAACCCCAGACAAATTCGTTCTACTGATTCAAAGGGATAGTATTCTCAATAAGAAGAAACAATAAAGGACCAAGATGTTTTCCTTGGGGAACCTCATTGGCTATGAAAGATTGGAAGGATACTTTAGTCAAATTTCGGGCGAAAAATTTGGCGATTAAGATATTTATTTTTCTGATTGGTTCTATCGAAAGACTGAGAAATATGTATAGTGACCTTGGATTTAAAAACCATTCTCCAGGTTTACTCGCAATCTTATTTTAAAAAAATGGGAGTATGACCCTTGTGGTCCACACGACTTACTTGGTCGATGAAAATATTGAATAACTTGAACAACTCTCAATAGATTTTGAAAAACTATTTATTTCTATCAAATTTTAAGGTTTCTAATTGTTTCCATTCGGTTTTGAAAATACAACGTTGACCACCTTCATTGCGGATACAGGATTCAGTTTTTTTTTTGGCATTTTCCATGACATGTGCCAGCATCTGCCAGTGATTTCATCCTCAAGCTCGTCTAGTCTTTGTTTTTTAGCTTTTCAAATATCCCCACAAGAAAAAGCCAGGTGCCGTTAAATTGGGCGATCTCGATGGACAGTCAATCGGTCCAATCGAGGTAACCGTCGGAGCGGAATTTTCTCCGATTTCCTCCTAATTTTGCTTCGAGGCGAGGTAGTCCTCCGACAGGAAAATTTCTCCGATTACCTCCGAATTCGGACGGTTACCTCGATTGGGCCGACTATCTTCCAATTTAAACCAAGCGTCCCGGAAACTTGAGGATTCGGTCGATTTGAATGTGAACGGTCCGCTGCAGACCCTCTCGAAATTTGAAGCTAAGCATTGAATAGTGTCAGTGGAGATGAACGAATACTTTCACCTTATGTTAAATAAATAAAAACCCTTTTTAAGAAACAGCTTAAATCGATTTCGCTGAAAGCAATTCCGAGTCGATTGATGTCAATTTATTGTTCATGAGTGGTTCGCGAGATAATGGAACAGAAAAAACGTAACTTAATACGCACGTACGTGCATACACACACACAGACATCATTATTCAATGTCTGATGCAAAAATTTGGAGATTCACAAAATTGGCCCCAAATTCCTCTGGGAAGTTTAACATAAAGGGAGTTGTATGTTGTTGTTGGTTCTTAAGACAAAACCGTACAGAAATGGAAAAACGATATTTCTTATCATCCGAATTAGAAGTACAAATGTCAATATTAGCTGACTATTGAGGGAAAAAGAAGACAATCCGTCTATTCGTTCTTTTTCCCTCAATCCAAAACAGACATGAAAATTTGATTTTGATAAAATCTAACTCGATAAGTTTAAAGAAGAAGTGAATCTCTTCTATAGAATCTGAAGTTCCAAAACTGTTTCCAGAATTTCTTTTTCTCACTTTGGCCGGCCACAGAACCTAACAAATTGATTTTTATTTTCCAAATCAGTTTTTTTTTTCGCAGTGTCGAATCCCTTTGAATGAATTAGGACGAAATAAATAAGTAAAGCAGATGTTGGATTTTTATTATTTTTTCTTTGAAAATTTCATCTTTTCAGAAATTAATAAAGGTCTTGTCAATACAAAAAAAAAATCACATTCTAAATACGTACAAGATTTGGTGCCTACTACAATCTTTGAACAATTTCTTCTTTCTTATGGTGAATTTAATTTTTTTCTTTTGCATTTACGAAAGCTCAATTTGATCTCTCCATTGTCGAATTTAATTTTAACGCAAATCAAAAAATAAAATAATACGTATACGCCACAGTGGCAATGCATTAAATGCATTATCATTGACGCACTGTCAAATAAAAAACCCTTTTCATGAAAGAAGACAGAAAATAATGCAAAACAAAAATATTTGTAAGGAAAATGTAGTATTTCTTATTTAACTTCCTCCAGTTTTTGTCATTCAAAAATTAAATATTAAAACTGCCTAGAAAATCCTTTCCCAAATTAAACAGAAAAAAAAACTTACCTTAACATCAACGTATACGTCCTATTAATATTGGTCCTCCTCCGAGCTAACTTCACCAACGCCAACAAATTCCCCAACACACCGACAAACAAACACAAAAATACAACGACTGCAAGCTGCAAGCTCAGTCCTTTTCTTTGCAAAGTCTGTGTATAGCTACCATTTACACTAACACCACTCGAAACATTTGTTAAAAACACTTCAGAAGCCATATTTTGTGTTTGTTGTTTTTTCAACTGTCAACAAACATCCATTAACAAGTGAATCACAGAAAAATCACAACGTCGAGCAAAAAGGCACTCGACAGTCGTCACAACACTTGAGTATAAAACAAGGCGCACACTCTAATAGATCGATCAACGAAACTCCAATATCCACTGCTATAATCTAACCAGTTTATTGAACAAAACAGAAAAAAAAATGTTTAACGCTTTTGAATCTTGCAAATAACTATCTAGGTACAGCATCCATTCGAGAAGTCGCAGTCGCAGCAACGGAGTTTTGCTTGCGCTCCGGTCAGCGTCTCGAAACTAACTAATTTCAGAATTATTTACTATAAACGATTACATCCCCAAATGGGGGTGCGATTGATCTGCTGCAAAAGTGTTATTCTACGTAAACGAATGCCTGGCGCAGCTGCGGCCACGATCGACGCACTGCGGCAGTGGCAGTGGGTCTTATCAAACTCATCTTACCAGTAGTCGACTAATTCTTTTCTGTTTAAGAACTCAAGTGCGAGAAAAACCCGAGCTTTTTGCCACAGGCAGTGTGCAGCGGTGGTGGTGGTCGGCAAAATTGCGGTGTGGTAAAGAAACTTCAATTTCTGGCTGCGAGAGCGACTCAACGACCGACACGCGACGACTGACGCACGACAACGGCGGAACTAAGATTCAGAGATCAGTACATCAAGTGCATAGACTACAACAACTGTCCGGCCGGCATCGATTTGATTATTGACGACTGCGGCAATTGGACCGATATAAAAAGATTTGTCTCATTATTTACAATTTCATAAGGTTAATGAATTCTAAATTAAAGCAATAAATAAATATTGATGTTTTGTTTACCTTTTTTTTGCATTAAGTAACAGATCGACAGCCAATAAGTTGAATGGGTTAATGACTAACGTGTCGCCCGAGTCTAATAGAGTATTATAATTGATTAACACAATATTGCGGTTTGTGTAAATTTTGTTTATAAATTTCTAGGGAACTCAATCAAAGGGATTGACTGCATGCAATTGGTTTGCGTTGCGTAATTTTTTTTGTGTTTTTTCATTTCCAAATGACATAACCTATTTCAATAATAGAATGTATCCAACTCTGGAAACTGTGGAAAATACAAAAAAATATGACCTACCGCATACACGAACTTCGAAATGTAGCAGCATATTTGTTATCAATAAATTGTGGGCTTTCCCATAAGTAATGTTAATTTTCTTACGAACAGTGTTTTATTGAACTCGCTGGGTTTTTTTTGTCTTCTGCCCAAAAATAGAAAGGTTCTCCAAAATTAGATATTTCCAGCAATTTAATAATTTTAAAAAGAAGAAGCTTTTGTGTTCTCATGAACGCAAAAATAAATTTTGTACTTTCCGGCGAGTTCTGGAGAGGTAGGTGTTCCACTTGAAAAGTTCATTCCGCATTCATAAAAGAAAAAAAAACATGATTGGATATCAATTTTTGAAAATTCAAATTCGAAATTTTGATTAATGTAACTTGAACATAAGGCTTAGAATTTCCTCAATTTCATCAATTGAAGTAAATATTTCACGCACGGAAGGCGAAACTAAACTGGACGTATACGTCCTTATCAGAATCAGAAAAGCAAAGAAAAAACTCTTTTGGCTTAAAGACCAAGCTGCGAGCAGTATTTAGAAAGTCACAGACACTGTCAGAAGAAAGCTTCAAACGCTCTTAAATAGGTGTGTCAGCAACACCTTGAGGATTTTCTGGCAAAACTGTATCTCAAATGCTGAACTTCATGCGAGAACAGACCAGGAACCGCCCTAGATGAAAGTGGCAGTGAATTATAGGCCACACGCTTTGGAATGGAAACCACTCACATAAGTTGGCTGAAAAGTATGCCAGGCAAGATGTGCTTGGCGAAGAACAGTTGTAGTGGAAGTAGCACGATTGGGAAGAAGCTGGTGAGAGTTGAAATACATCTCCAGAAATCGTATACGATGGCGCGAAGGTCCTATGTCCCTTAAGGAATACACGGAAAGTATAGGTATGAGGACCTAATCAAATACCTAAGTATTTTTGAATTTTATTGCATTCTTAGTGCTTAAAGAAGTTGCTGTTATGTCTTGCCAATAACAATCAATTTCATATTTGCATTCAGCATAAAACTCCTTACACACATGATTCAAACCAGGAATCAGCTTCTATTAAGCAACAAACAATTTAAATTGTTTGTTGGGATGTTTATAAATTTCTTAAAATGGCTTGATGTAACCCTTCAAACCGTTTATTGTTTGAAATTTTTCCAAAACTATTATCGACTCTTTAGGTGTTTATTAAGTCCTTTAACAATATTTTGTATTTAAATAATTTTTTGAAAACTTCAAAATACGTCAAGATCTTAATACGAAACACCAAATAATCATGTATACTTATATGGGCACTAAATTATAGCATACCAGATATAGTTTAATAACTTTTTCAAGAATGTAATGCACATATGTTTGCTCGAAATTATTTTCCGACTATTTGAGATATTTAATGGAATTCAACTTTTAGAGGGTCAATGTATAATTACCTGCTCCAAGAACACTTTCCGCACAATGAAAACACCATGTTCGTACGTAGGGTGACCATATTTTACAAAGCCGATTCCGGTACACAAAAATGCAATACAATAGACTCTCAGTTTTATTTACTGGGTCATTATCATAAAATTATATAGATATTTAGTTTTAGTCACAAATCTTTGTCGTGTTTCTGCAATGCATACTTTCAATTAGACTCTATTTCTTCAAGCACTTTTGTTTGGATTTTAAGAATTCGACGAACTCAAGGCATGACATTTTTATATTGTACCTGATGGAGGATTCCTTAATGTCGCAATGTTCATAATGTTCATATTTCCTTTATTCAAGAGAACACTCTTTCAACGGTTTCTGAAGTGCTTGAAATTTTACATGCTGAAAATTTTACACCCATCGTTAAACAGTAGCAATGCTGTTTTCTTCCCCTTATTTAATTTTTTTCAACGGTAAAATTTATAGCCAGAAACGTTTATTGGTCGAAGAGTTTAATATCACACAATTCGATATCAACATGATTCTTCGATGCAATGAACTTTGCGGAAACTTGAACATATTCCCACTTTGGCGGTTGATCGAGTGCGGAATAAACAAAGATTATATAAGGATTAAATGGACGCATGAAACTAAAATATGCGCTGATTTCTTTCAGGTTAGATGTGAAAATAGTAAGGATGTGTCCAAAATGTAAATAATATCGGAGTTATACCTACCAATCATTGTGCATTAAGTGACGAAACAAGGACACGTAAAAAGAAATGATAAGCCTACGACTTCACTCCTCTGGATAAAACAAAAAATCGCAGGGGTAATTTCTTACCATTGATTTATGTTTACCGTGAATTTTCTTCGGTACATCGGTACGCATAATTAATTTTAGTATTGTACTGTTCATTCCGGTACAGGTGGTCACCTTATTCATACGTATTTCGTCCTAAAAATAAATTTATCTGTTTTCCTGGACGCAATTTTATTTCTACGTATCTAAAATGCAGCAGAAAAACAAATAACATAATTCAACGAAAAAATTAATAGTGAAATTAAAGTGTTCACACGTGGACAAAATTCTTTGGAATGATTCCTCTTCGAAAACTGCAGAACATACATAGTATTTTTATTTCCATATTTGGTTCCATATAGCTGGACTCTTCACGACAATTCAATTCGCAATTCAAGTAATTACATAAGCACGACCAACGAAGATCGAATGGAATGATTTTTAAGTAAGTACTAGCTTACCTGACAAACGTTGTTTCGTCAAGGTGTTTTTTTCTGAATCAATTTTCCTTGAATATCTACATTTATATATTGCAATCGCAGTGTAAAGGTCAGTGTTATGCAAAATAATATAATATGTAAATTTTATTTGACGAAAATACGTTTTTGAAAATAATATTAAAAATGCACGTATCGATGTAAATGGATTGAAATTAAATACTACTCCAATATTCTGAATATTTCCCTATATCTCAATTCAATTCTCAAACAAAATGCAAATTTTTGACGGATGTGATTTTAATTTCAAAGCTGTTATTTTTGTTTAAAGTTGTTCTATTCTGAAATCTTGGTGCTTGGTCACAACAATATCCAATTTTTTCCATTTTCCTTACGCAAAAAATATTCTTCTTTTTCTTTTTTTATATTTTTGAAATGTGGTCATTTGAATTATGAATAAAATCTGAAAAAAAAACTGTAATTTGCAACAATTTGGTTAAGCAGTTAATAAAATTACCTTCTTGTTTTCGTAACATGCAGACAAGTTTCTTAGTAACCGTTAAGTTTAGTTTAGTTTAAACTACACAACAATGGTATGTCATAATGACCCTATCAGTTGACTTCTGTAAACCGATCGTGGTGCCCGTGGCGTAGTGGTTATGTGCGTTGACTGTTATGCAGAACGCATGGGTGCGAATCCTACTCGTGCCAATAATATTTATTTCATCTTTCACGGATACTGCCTCCTGTGAAGAACTAACAACACTTCTAAGAGTATAAATCTGTCATAAAAAAGTGCTTCTCAACTTTGTAGTTCGGAATCGGTGTTAAATTGTAGGTCCCTCAATTCTTCACACGCATTCAAAGAAGTGTTGATGACTGTAAGCCACGAAGGATATGGCTCCTCATAAGCTGTCACGCCACTCTATTTATTTATTTATTTTTTTTTTTGTAGAGGAGTTCAGTGGATTATCGATGATAATAATCGATGGTTTGCAAAGACAAGAGAATTTACTTATCCTTAATAGTATTTTTTTCTTAAATTTAAAAATCGAATAGTCCTGGAATTTCGTCCTTTTTTGTAAGCTGACATGTGCTATTGATACTTCCTATAATTGACGCTTCCTATAATTATTGTTTAAAATGTTTTATTTCTCAGGAACTACGTTTTTAATTTTGGCACTTAAACATTTTATTTCTTATCATAATCAGAACCTTTAAGAATCGACTTCAAACTTTTTGACAAACTGGCTATCGAACAAAGATATTGTTTGGTTGCTAAAAACAAAGAAACGGTTTTTCTGGAAGCTAGTTTCATTTTTTTCTGTCAAATTTGATTTTTTATTCATTCGAAAATCAATTGAATTAAAGCAAACACATTACTTTGTTTTTTATTCTTCAAAAACGTATCGAACAAATAATTTTGCTCATTACTTCTGTAATTTGTAAATTTATGGAAAATTTCTAACCGTTTAGACCTTCCCTGAACTTCCCTTCCACGAATGTTTCAAGACCAAAATTAGCCAAATCGTTTCAGCCGTTCTCGAGTTTAAGTGAGACTACCGAATATCGTCAATATTCCTCGAACGTGTATTGTAAGTGGAAAGTGAATATAAGTAAGAAGGTAGGTACACGAATTATCTAAAAATTAAACTAGTTTTTTTTTATTTTACACTCCGCTGCCATCGTTTTATTTTCATATATGTACATATATTTGACTTTATGGAATTATAATTCACATTATGTTTCCGTAAAAAAATGTTTAAAGGAGCAGCAAAAATACACCAAAAATAGATTTCTTCTCGGATGAGAAGTACTCATTAACAATGTTCGGAAAAGCCAGAATTGACAGCAGGTAGAGAATTGACGTATGACGTGGTCATAGAAAATTTAAATAGTGTACGACTGCTATTTGCAGTCTTGGATCAAAGTCTGCGGCTGATAAACTCAGTCGCAATTAGACTGTACTCATTTGTAGTAAAATGTTAAATTTTATTACAATTTATTAATATTACTCTATTCTATAATATTTAAGAAAATTGACAGTTCCAAAGAACAGAGGCCTACATGGCAATTTTAGGTTGATTTCGAACGGCATGCATGACAAATGATAACCTTTGAAGCTTTTCCAGTTTTTGAATTTAACATCTTCGAACGGATGTTGGAATTATTTTAATAATGTTTAACCCTTTTTTTCGAAATCTCTTGAAAAACTAGAAAAAGAGCTTTTATCTATTATTTACATAAATATAGTATATTTGTTTTAATATCATAAAATAAGCTTTAAAAGTGCAGTCACAAAAATATTAATTTTCTCCAATTCTTAATTCCTAAAATTATAAGCTTAGCTTAAGTTAATATTTTTCTTTTAAATATTTTCAAAAAAATATTACAGAAAAAAAATTACAATTAATTAACTCAATTTTGTAAGTACACATTACTCCAGAAAAAAATAAACCAACTGTCAAAAACTAAATATTATACTCGGTGGTATTATCGACGCCAGTTCGTAATCGACTTTGATCGCTTAACGATCGTCTCAGTCCACAACGCCAACGTTTCACATAGCTCATTATCACTGGCTGCTTGGTTCTGCTCAACACATACACATATGGATCTGATGTGAAGTGAAGGGCCATCAAGATGTCAGCCAACCTGAAAAACCAGTGATTCTTGGGCCATGGATTCTCCTTTAGAGCAAATACTATGGACATCTGAAAAGAGCCATGAACTGTTAAAAAAGTTCCAGTTTTGATATTTTCTAAAATTGTACCATTTGAGGCATCCAGCAGATGACAAATGATATACTCAAAAATGTCATTAGTTTGGCGAACTTGATCTCATCTGGGGAAGTTGATGTGTTGGCAATACTGTTTGAGTGGTAAAGTGCAGTATTGACATCGTTGTCCTTCTCACGAGT
This sequence comes from Sphaerophoria rueppellii, assembly GCA_920937365.1. Taxonomy (NCBI): domain Eukaryota; kingdom Metazoa; phylum Arthropoda; class Insecta; order Diptera; family Syrphidae; genus Sphaerophoria; species Sphaerophoria rueppellii. The sequence continues at coordinate 113,507,429 of CAKKXW010000001.1, forward strand.
GATGGTTTTGTAGTTACGCGATTGGGTGTGTGTTTTACTGCGACCGATGAAACAGAGAACTCGTGTTACGAACAAGTTGCAAGCCACAATAACGACACAGAGAAGTGTTCCTGAAATTCATCAAAGTTTAAAATTTTATCATTTCATCAAGAAAATGTTTTATACCAAAAGCAAAAAACAACACCGCATAGGATTTGTCCCAAAGCGTCTCAGCCTCCCGATAACGTTGACATTGACGTGTGGTTTCATTGAAGTAAACCCCAAAGCCGGCAAATGGTAGGAATGTTATGACCGTTGCTACTGCTATCAGTGCATTTATCGTTTGTCGAACAACATGATGTGTAATGTGCTATAATTAATCATCATTAGTTTGACTATTTCTGTTTTGATTAAGAAGATTAGAAAAAAATGTCTTACCTTGTGGTAAATAAATGGTTTAGCCAAAGCCATCCAACGTTCGAGTGCCATAACTGCCGCTATGCATCCAGAGCTTAGTCCGAAAAATCGCCATACAACCAAGCCAATGCAGCGAACACGAACATAGTCATGTTGTATTTCATCGGGTAAATAAAGCCGCAGGAGAAATTGTGTCAACATACCCATGAGACCGATGAGATTGTTCGTTGCTAGACATCTGCGGGATAAGAAAATAAATGTTGGATTAGGAATTTTTTAATATTTTATAATTTAAGTTGTTGGTTTTTGTGAAAGTGCAGAGATATTGAAGATAATAATGTACATGTAGGTTTCAGTAAACAACTTTCCTGATCGATGAAAACTATTTGAAAAATGAATAATCGGTATACGTGAAATGTCAAAAAATATCTCTGGCTTTCCTTTCTTTTTGTAGCAAAAACGCAAATAGTAAAATCTATGAAACACATTTTATACATGCGACTTGTTCTGCAACTATTTAACAGAGTCTTTGAATCCCATTTGGTTCAAGAACTTGGTTCTGACAGCAGGAATTTTTTCATTGTAGGTACCTACTTCGATATTCGTAAATCCGAGACGATGAAGCGTTGGATAATATAACGGGTGATTTTTTAGCTGGTTTGGTTTTGGCAACACTGGTTTTGACAGCTGACGTGTGTTTAGTACCTTGTGTCGCTGTCAAACAGCTTCAGTTTGATTTGCAATTTAACCATGGATCGTCTTACAAATGAACAACGCTTGCAAATTATTGAATTTTACTATCAAAATTCGTGCTCGGTTCGAAATGTTCATCGCGCGCTGCTTCCATTTATGGTCGGCATTCTCGACCTTCTGAGCAGTCTATTCGGAAGATTGTGACCAAATTTCGCACCAAATTTACTTTGTTGGGCATTAAACCACCAACACGTTTACGTACTGTGCGTGGTGAAGAAAATGTTGCAGCCGTATCAGCTAGTGTGACAGAAGACCGCGAAATGTCGATTCGGCGCCGTTCCCAGCAATTAGGCCTTTGTTACAGCACTACGTGGAAAATTTTGCGGAAGGATTTGGGCGTAAAGCCATTAAAGATACAGCTGGTGCAAGAACTAAAGCCAGCTGACCTACCACTGAATGGGCTCTTGGAATGCTGGCCGAGGATTCGCTTTTTTATCGAAAAATTGTGTTCAGCGATAGGCTCATTTTTGGTTGAATGGGTACGTAAATGAGCAAAATTGCCGCATTTGGAGAGAAGATCAGCCAGAAGCATTGCAACAGCTACCAATGCATCCCGAAAAAGCCACTGTTTGGTGCGGTTTATGGGCCGGCGGCATTATTGGGCCATATTTCTTCAAAGATGATGCGAATCGCAGCGTTACTGTCAATGGTGAACGCTACCGAGCGATGATAACAATCTTTTTTTTGGCCGAAATGGAAGTTCTTGACTTGCATGATATGTGGTTTCAACAAGACGGTGCCACATGCCACACAGCACACGAAACAATGGCGCAATTGCGAGGCAAGTTTGGTGAACAATTAATTTCACGTTTTGGGCCGGTCAATTGGCCGCCTAGATCGTGTGATTTGACACCATTAGACTATTTTTTGTGGGAGTATGTCAAGGCTAATATCTATAGGGACAAGCCCGCTTTGATTGACGCACTAGAAGCCAACATCCATGCATTCATTCGTGAGATACCGCGGTCAACATTTGCATGAAATTATCTTTAAACATTAAAATGCAAGGTTCAAACTATCGATTCAAATAACTATATCATTTATTTTTTCGAATTTTTTGTGTTTAAAAAAAAAAGTTCTAAACCTCTTAAAAAATCACCTTTTACAATAACAAAGAAGGTGGGGATTCAAATATGACTAGTGATAACAGTTTTTTTCTTTCAGATCCATCTAGGTTGCTTGACGTTATGGAAAACACTTCGAATGATTCGGAAACTCCGATGTTTTCAACAAGATAGTGCGCCAGGCAATAATTGTCAACACAGAAAACACAAACTACAGCCACTCAACTTCTTGTCTATATGGACGACATTGATATCAAGCAAACTAAAAAAAAGACCACTCGTTACTCCCCGACGGGGAATTGAACCCCGGTCTCCCGCGTGACAGGCGGGGATACTGACCACTATACTATCGAGGATGTTGAAATTTTTATGAAAATATTTGATGGGAAATCGGTTCAATAGGCTCTTTTTTTTTTAATGAAGATAACGCAAAATATTGTTTTCTATTTTTACATTGTGTTTGCGTAAAGGGAAACGCCGATGATGAACTGTGAACGACTGCTCCATCCAAAAAAGTAATTGAAAGATGAAAAATAAAATGAAGCACTCAACATCAGATGGCGAAAAACCTAAATGTACCCATATTAGCACGTAGCAGAGATTTTCAGGTGATTTTTAAGGAAGTTAGTGAACCCTTAAAAGCTTGAATATTTTGTAAAAGTCACGGACATAGTCAAACTGAACTTTTCGCAAGTGTTTGTATGTATCAACACTTCGTTTTTATACTCGTAAAGTTACTTATTCATTAGAGACCATAAAGCGTTCTACGACAAACGTACATATAGGTACTTTTTTGCGTACCAAAGCTTATCCAAACAAAATTACTTATCGATTTGATTTTTCATATGAATAACAAATTAGAAACCATTTAAATTCCTTGCACATATTTTCTGTCAAATATCGGATGTAAGCGGATTGTGTGACAGTTAAATGAAACTGACTGTTCAGCAGATAGACATCACACATAGGAAAGGCGTTAACATGTCGTTTACATTCGTTTTCCGTATGGTGGCTGTTTAATAATAAAAATAAATTATTAATAAACCTTGATTTTCAACAGTAAATCTTTCCGTAATATAATAATAATATTTATGCATCTATTTGTCATGAGAAAAATTTAAATTTAATTAAAAAATGCAAATTTCTGTAATGTAATACATATGAGTTTCTTAATACTAAAAAAAGGCCTTTTAAGAAATACGTATTTAAATCTTTAAACAAATCGACTTACGGTGATTTTTTTTTTGGCTAAGTCTTTATGGTCATATCTTTACAGCATAAGTTACGGACTTTTTCGTTAACTGTCTAATATCAGATCGACGTTTCAACGGCTTAAGGAAATATTCATTGTTATTGCACATGAAAATTTTACAATTTTCAATTCCTACTTAAAATTAGCATTTGTTTATGGTCTACAAAAGATTTGATGACATCACTGATTCCGGGACATCCATTTTTGAGATTTTTAAATTACTTCTAAAATGTCATGTTTATATTCTTAACAAACATAGTTTTACAATCCCGAACGAGAGTCTTTAGCTTTACAAATACATGAACTTGCTTAGGCAGTCAACATTTCTTCTCTAAAAATAAACATTTCGCGAAAAATAATTTTTTTGGTTTTATGTACCTACAAGATGGGTCTACCAAAAAAAGGAAAAATGAGAAAGAAGCTTTCGTTTTATAGTTGATGGTGTTCGCATAAGGAACTTGCAAATAAAATCAAACTTTAATGTCTCTTTTTTGCCGTCACCTCTGACCTTGTAGTCGGAGATATTTGGACACCACGGTTTTATTAGTGGCTGGATTTTATATCTTTGTGGATGTTATGGATCAAGTCTATTGTCTCATTTTTTTTTATATTTCTTCTTCCTGACACGTAAGTAATCATTTTTAAGGATATATTGTAGGTTCTTTTTTTATTAAGAAGGGGAATGGTGTATTTCAAAATAAGCCATTCAGGCTGTAAGAATTACAACAAAATAAATAATTCGCTGCGAAAATGTCATTGCAATTTTAAGGTGTTCTTGCAGTCAGTCCATTTATCACACTAATATTATGAAGAGAAAAAAGTTTATGTTTGTAAATTTGTAATGAATAGACACCACTCACTACTCACTTAGGATAGGAAGCTACTTTCACACTGAGTTACATAGGCTATATTAGTAGCTGACCCACTAGACGCTGATTTTCCATATAAAATGTTAATCTTCAGAGAAATTAATCCAATTAGAAAAATTCTTTCACTAATAAGAAACTAGGATGTATTTTGCTATGCAAAGTTCTTGTGCATGTGCATGAGTCCACGAAGGCTTCTGAGTTGGTACGACCAGGTGGCGCTACTGTCTTTCCAATGAACTTAATGCATGTCTCAAATCATCAGCTTAAAGAAGTTTTACTTTGAAAATCAACGTGCGTGTACAACTATAACGGGATGCATCGACTGGAAATTTTGCAAAACAATTAAAGGATATTGGAAATGAGCGAATGTAAATTGATGAATCTTCGCAGCATATTACAGGGACAGCAATTGGTATAAACAGTTTTCCCGTGCTATATTAATGGACAAAAAATCGAAAAGACTACATTTAAGTCCATCGATATTGTGCTGAATCAAGACAAAGTTTTCTATCAAACTGAATTCTTGAATTCGCTTGATTTGCATGGCATGCCATCGCACCTCCTAACATTGAAAATTGGCTCATCCATCATTCTTCTTCGAAATAAAAATCCACCACGACTCTGCAACGGAACCAGACTCTCAATTACAACCAAGAAAATGAGGTAACAATTCTAACTGGAAAATTTAAATCTGAAGACGTACTATTGTCACGTATTTCCATGATTCTGACATTCAAATTCAAACAACTTGCTTTCGCAATGACTTTGAACAAAGCACAAGGACGATAAAATAATTGACAAAATGGTAAATAACAAAGGTAAGATGCTTTTTTTGGATGCTCCGCAAATTCGATATTAGCAAAAGTAAGACAATCATTGAAAATTAAATTATCCGTTCCCTCTTTCGGAATTGCGACAGATCTATATTAAGTGACGGGAAGACTGCATACTCCACATTTAAGTTACCATACTAAAGTAACAATAATGCTTTAGAGCGGGTACAACGTCCCGGTGGTCGGCTAGTTTATACACACTTTTATTAGAGCTTATTGCTGGAATTTGGTCGTAGGAAAGCATGCCCGATGAATGGAACCTCAGCATCGTATGCCCGATCCTCAAAAAAGGAGATTCCCTAAACTACACCAACTACAGAGGTATAAGTCTCCTTAACATTGCCTATAAGATCTTGTCTGCCGTGCTGTGTGAACGTTTGAAGCCCTTCGTCAACAACCTGGTAGGTCCTTATCAATGTGGCTTCAGACCCGGAAAGTCCACCATCGATCAAATATTCACCCTACGGCAGATCTTGGAGAAGACCCAGGAACTTCAAATTGATACCTACCATCTTTTCATCGATTTCAAGGCCGCGTATGACAGCGTCTATAGAGATATAGGGATCAACTATATTGTAATATGTATACACTTTCTATTCCTACCTCTCTATATCTCTGTACATATGTCAATCTATTGTAATGTGTACACACTTTGTAACTCCGCCTCTTTATATCTTTATACTTAAATGTGTAAACACTATCTATCTCTGTCACTCTAATATTGTCTAATTGCTGAATAGTTATGTAGCAAAAGTTTTATTTGTAGTTGTAAGTAATTGTGTATACACTCTAGTGGTTAAGAGGAGAACTTCGTTAAGCATCGAGAAGTTTCAGCGCCTACTAGAACCTAGTGGTTTCTCGAACTTATTTGAGTTATGTAAATACCCGCTTGGTGTCGAAAATGAATTAATTGTTTGTAAACTGCTATAAAGTAAAGACACTGTGTTTGAAAGTAATAATTGAAAGTTTTGAATAAATAAGATTGTGAGTGATTTGAATAAAGTGAATTTGTCGGACCAAGCCGAATATTACAATATAGAGCAATGTCTAGTTTTGGCATCCCAGAAAAACTCATCCGTCTGTGTAAGATGACAATGGAAAATTCACGCTGTTCCATCATGGTCAGGAAAAACCTAGCGGACGCTTTTGATGTCAAAAAAGGTTTTAGACAAGGCGATGCGTTGTCATGCGATTTCTTCAAAATCATTCTTGAAAAGATTGTGCAAAGCTCCAATGTCAACACCAGAGGCACAATCTTTCAAAAGTCCGTCCAGCTACTAGGATACGCAGACGACATTGACCAAGACCAAGTTAATGCTGTCGACAAGAAAGGACAATCAACATCGACGTCTTGGAGCAAACGTCAACATAGACAGATTTAACTTCGAGGTAGTTAAGGACTTTGCCTACCTGGGATCCGCTATCAACTCAGACAACAACACCAGCGCTGAAATCAAACGAAGAATCACAAGAAGAAGAAGCCAATTGCTTCTTCTTTGGACTTAGAAGGCAATTGAGTAGTAAAGTCCTCTCCCGAGCAAATAAAGTGGCACTCTATAAAACCCTCTCATCCCGGTCCTCATGTACGGTGCAGAGACATGGACTATGACAACATCTGATGAAAACGCTTTGAGAGAAAAATTCTTCGAATTATTTTTGTTCCTGTCTGCACTAATGGAGAATGGAGTCGAAGATTCAACCAAGAACTGTTCGAGCTGTACAGCGACACTGACCTAGCCAGAAAAGTTAAGGTCCAACGACTTAGACTTAGACAAATCTAAGGCTGAGGAAACAACAATAGTGTTTAATGTTTAAAATTTCAAGAAACACGAATACTTTAATTAAAATATAATTGAATGTGTTTTTTTTGGAAGCATCAGTGTTAGGCATGATTGTATTCAATTCGCCGAAGGTGATAATAGATACGAATCACTTATATGAAGGCGTTTCCCTACACTTAATTTATCCCACTCACAGCAACGGTAGCTTTGCATTTTGTTCTTGAAGTATGTACACGGTAAACAAACGTCTAGTACCATCTTGAATTCACAAAAGCGAGCATTCTAGTGTTGTCATTCTGGAAACACCACTCGTTTTTAAAGTTCACAGAGAGACAAGACTCGTTGAAGTGCAATTTATAAAATTCTCGCCGATTTATTTATTATTTCTCTCACACACAATCGCACGTGATGTTAATTCGTAAACAAATTTAAGATATTTAGTACTTTTGCCTCCGTACGTACCTAAAGACAAAAATATTTACCCAATAGTCTCGATAACAAAAACAACAATTATCATAACTTTTTTTCGGGGGGAGTCGAAGTCATCATCATCATGATAGCGAAATTTTGTATTGATTGAAATGTACATAAGCCAACAACACGAAGAAATCAAAAATTTAATTCATCATCTATATGGCGAGAGAATTTGGATTTGCAAATATCGCTTTTCTGGACGATTAAGTCATAAAACTTATTATTCATCATAAATATTCGAATATGTGCATAAGTCAATAATTTTTTTAAAAATAAATTTTTAATTGTGCCCAGACCGGATTTTATTCTATTCAGTTCGTTTAATATTTTTAAGATTGAAGAGAAATAAGATTCTATCTTTTTATTTTTCTGTTCTGAATTTGGAACGTGCCTTCTTTGGAATTTCTTATAATATTCCAAAAGTCATATTTTTCTAATAATAAAGACTCGAAATATTTTGAAATGCCATTAAAGGACGCTATCAGTGAGAATTGCAGTCAAAACGCATTTAAGATGCTGAAAAATGCATTCAAAGCTCTCAAAACAATTAATTTTTTGTGTGGAATTTGGGTTGCACTAAATCATTTTTGTTCGCTTCAGAAACCATCGAGAAGACTGCAATAAGCATCTTGATTTGAACACATGGTTTTATTTCTTTTTACATTTGGCTTTTTTTAATTTAGAAAACGAGTAACAAATTTCTAGTTTAAAGCATATGTAAACCTTCAGTTAACCGTACTTCTCCAGGAATATCTTACGACCTACTGTACTTTTGCAGTTCTTCTACTCCCTATATTGCCAACATATGAGTGCCGCCCTGTCTTCGTTACATCCATGATTAATTGAAACTGGCGCATTTATTTTGTTTAATTAGCACTGTTGCGTTTCCTAGTGAAGGAGCCAGTTGCATTCACCGCCTTAAACAATTCAACCGTAATACTTGCGCTTCCAGTAATACCCATTTGTTTACTTTCAAACTCAACTTCGGACGTACTCTCTAGTAAAGAGAATCGTTCTTTAGCCGTACTACGCGAATGTGGAACTCCATACATTGTCTTACCCAATTATTGCAATGTTCAAAAATTCAAAATCAATGGGCACCGACATCTTTTTTTTCCATTCCTTTGATTACATCCAACTACACTCAATGTGCATTGAGTTGGTGTGAATTATAAAATTATTAAAAAAATGACAGAAAAATTTGAAGCTGACTTTTAGACCAAGTCTCATAAATATTTTCTCCCCGTACTAGGGTTTCTCGGATATGCCAAAGGTTTTGCAAATGGAGCTATTATGATAGTGAAAGGAGCCTGTTAATGGTTTAAGATCCAACTTGCTAATAAGGACAGCCCAGCTGTGTGGATAGACCCAAAATTGGCACCATTTGTTGATTTCGATATGCATGGCTTTGCTATATTCCTAAAATAAGGAGTTGACCAACTGTTATGTTGAAAATCGAGAGTTGAAAACGTCGTCCATAAGGAAAACAAAATACATAAAGAGTTCCATAGAAGCAATAACTACAGTTGTGATCGCTTTCAGGTCCATTGAATTCGACTGCTTTGAAATAAGTATTTTCATTTTGTAAGAAAAAACAGAAAAAGGAGTTGTTTTTACCACAAAATAAATGCCATTAAATATTCATGTCACAAAGGCAGAATTGTTTGAACGTTCACAAATTTGATTTGTCTCTGACATTTTTCAATTCTACAGAAAACACTTTATAGAAAAAGCAATCCATACCCAAATACGAATCTGATTACTTTTTGGAATAGAATAAAAGTTGTTTTGTTTATCTTCAAATTCAAGAAGATTTTTCACTGCCCCATCCCTTCTTCCCTCGTCCGCTGACAAAATAAATTGTCACACATTAAAATAAATTTCGTTTCTTTATCAAAGTCCGAGCAATATTCTCACTAAAGCAACTATTGTATAGTAAACATCACTAATCCACATGCATATACATTAACATTTCACCAGACTACTGTTTTGCTTTTTCACAAGTTGTTACACCCCGAAAGACAACGACAACAACGACGACACACGTCTAGGAAAGCATCCAATCATGGTCATGGTCAAATCATTCATTATTCATGACATACGATAATAGTTTTTTTTGCAAATTTAAGACTTAGCCCATCGAATTACCAGAGAGCTATTATTTTGTTTGCTTGTGCACACTCGCAACTACCTACTTGGTTGCTTCAAATTGGAATATCTCACACGTTTTCTTCGCAATTTCTCCATCAAGAAGACCAAATAATTATGGGTTCTGTTCTGATTCTAAAAATACCACAAAATAGTGTGCTATTAAATTATGTCGAAGCCGAAGTGGATCTTTTTGGAATTTTGAATTGAGGATAAATGTACGCAATTCATGAATGGTATATATTTTCATAATCTGCACGTGGACTATAAACTTGTGTCATCTTGAGGACATAACAGATGGACTAAAAACAATCCTGATTGTTGAGGGTTTCATGTTAAATTTTTTGTATGAAATAAGAAAATCGAATATTGCCATGAAAATGACACTACGACTACACATACTCCCACCCACAACCACGAGTAATATCCTGCTGTTTTAAGTGTCGCTTTTAACAGTTAATTTGATAGAAATGGTCTTGATATGTTTGATGTGTGATGGAGGCTCTTTTTATCGAAAGATAGTCCTTGAACTCAAATTACGAAGACATTTAAGAAGAAGTAGAAACTTTTTTTTTTACAAGGTCTTGTTCGATTAAAACAAGCTTACATGCTCTTTTTTTCTAAAAAAAATCATCTATTAAAGATCATAGAATGTCAAATACTTGACAAATGATGTGCAAAAAGATTATGCTTTCAATTCAATAAGGGTCTAGACCTTGAAAAATGCTTCCTTAAAAAGAAACCTTAAACGTCAAAAACCAAGTGACGAGTTGTTAAAAAAATACGGTTTGGGAATCAATAAATATGTAGGTAAGTCAAATAGCAGTTCTTGATAAACAATTTTTTCAGACTGAATGAATTTATTTTAAACAATTGGTCACTAGGGCGTATACGTGTTTTTTTTTTATATTGATAAAATGATAAGGATAACGAATGAATTATGGTGAATGCAAATTTGGCTTTCTCCAAACATTTTAAAATTAAAAAAATTGGCGAAAAAAAGGATGGAATGAGGTTTTTTACTCGTTTTGTAGATAAACTGATGGATAATAAATCATGATATAAACAGATAACGATTATAGAGAGAAATACATGGGTAGCAGGGAGAAATAACTCTTCCCGTTATGATGGGAGGAATCAACATTGGATAAAAATTCATATATGCTAAATAAAGTTGTACTGCCATGGTGTTGCGGTATTGTGTGTTGGCGTTGGTTAGTTTTTATTTCAAGTTAAATGTACTGCCTTCTGCGAAGAACTGAAAAAATTACTAAGAGTAGGAATTGGCATTTGCTTGTAGGTCTATTTGGAGGTAAAATCATGGACCTGGAAATTTAGAAATTAAACATGTTTCCGTGTACATATTCCTGAGTAAGTGAACGTGCTGACCTACACCTTCTAGTGGTGCCTCAGAGAGGTTCTTGTCAATTTATTGGCATGAACCTGCGGGCGTAGGCAGCTTAAGTCTAATTGAATTGACGGATTGAAGCAGGACGTATGATGAAGATCAATGCGATCCTTAAAAAGATAATATATCTAGTATATATTAAATGAGGAAAATCCCTTCAATCAATGTGGATATACCTGACAGAGGGTGAGCAGTGTCCCTCATCCGCCAGCTGGAAAAGCTGCGAAAACTAATAAAAGCATAATATTATAAAGTATGCAATAAATTAGTGTTGTCCAAAATATCAAAGAAAGTATAACTTAAAGAGTATAAAAAAGTGATAACCTCATCCAGGCTTTGGGTACCGCGGGTAGTGAGACTACTTGTCACCTCACTAGTGGGATGGACCTTTTCGGGGCTTGTGGATGTCTGAGTTTGGCCTCAACTGCTATTTGTAAATCAAGGTTAACGGCTCTTCTATCGGTAACTGAAAGTTGAGTGCAGTTTCCGTGACCGGACAACGGCTCTTCTTTCGGTGACTGAAAGTTGAGTGCGGTTTTCCGTGATGTTACATGAATAGTTAGTCTAGAAACAAACCAAGATGAATAAGAGCTGGCACTAATTCAATTGGTACCGGTGTGAATCTGGATACGGGCACTTTTGCTTCTTTCTTTTCAGAAAGTTGATGACTGCTTTGTTTCTAGAGGATCATTCAGGAAGAGGTTTAGTGTCCTCTCTAATATAACATAGTGACTTAGCTGACTTCGGTTGGAATTTGTGACGCCGACAGAGTGGAAAGGTCCACCGTGGGATAAGGCTTAGTTGCTAGGTGCTCATGTTTAACTTCATTTACATCTGTAGGTCTATTTAATACTTCATTATCATTCAGGCTAAGTTGATAGGTGTAAGTCACTGATGGCTCTCCTAGAGGCTAGAGCTTTCAAGGTTTTTTTTTTTACATCAAGTTGCTTAAATGAAAAGGTTTTGGGAGAACAGATCTCGAAATTTCTGACCCAAAAGAATACTTCTTTGAGTGGTTAAACCCTCAAACTATCCTTCAAATTTGAACGGGATAGTTTTTATGATTCGATTCGATGAAAAATTCTATTTGAATCATAGAAAATTTGGGGTAGTTTGTGAGGACATGAAAAAAAATTATGATCGCCATTTCGGAGAAGCGACCTTGCATTTATGAAAATACTGAACATTTTTTCATTAGAACAAGAGGTTTGAGAGTGAACGAAATTTCTGGTTAATGGTTAGCGGAAAGTAGGTTCCCAAGACGAATGATTTTTGAACTATATATATACACATGTCACAATTGACGAACTTTTCAAACGTCAAAAATGAATTGATTGAAATGAAAATGTTAGAAAAATAATAAATAAGCTCTAAAAGCTTATATAATAAATATTTTTTTTTTGTAAAAATGTATTTTAAGTTTTGAGTATAGTCTGAAATGCAAGAAATTTCAATCAATTTGGGTTCTAAAAACACCAAAATCGACAAATCACAAAGAAACAAAACAATTATCTTATTCCTTAAAAAAAATAAGAAAATGCAAACAAAATTTCTTTTAAATTAAAAATCTTTAAGTTAATTGTTGATAAATAGTATCTATTCGTTAAGAATACATTTATGTAATTTTAACGTGTTTCTTTTCAATTTCTTAATATAAACTAGCCCTGAATTTAAAAGAAAAACTGTTTAGAAATGTTCAAATATTTTGTTTTTCAAATTTGTTTTTTTTTTTTGTCAAGAACATGTTAATATACGTCGTAGATTTGAATTCCAACTTCTTATAATATTCCGTTTTTGAGATACAAAAGTTTAAAAATATGTATATATTTTATGAGAAAATCTTATAAAAAAAAAAAGAACGGTTCTATGGGAGGTACCGTTTAGGAGCAATACAAAAACGATTTTCTTACATTAAAAACCAGTGTTCTGAAAAAACATTTTAGAGGATGTTTAAAGAAAATAGTATGAGCCGTTTATGAGCAAATTGAAAATTTTGATTTTTGGAAAAAAAATTGTATGGTGGCTACCCTTAATTTTAATCTTAAAAAAAACGACAAACTCGGATTCGCTCAAACCTCTTATTTACAAAGTTTGAAGTCAATCGGCAGAGAGGCGGAATCGCCGGACCCACATTTTTCAATATCTCTATCATCGTAAAAATAAAGCCATTCTAAGAAGGGAATATATTTGAATGTTTTAAAAATCGTATGACCAATAATTGTGTAGATTAGGACTTTCAATATTTTAATAGCAAACTTTTTTGGAAGCTATAATAATTTTTGATCTTAAAAATATAAAAAATGAAGTGTGACTGTGGTCCACACGACTATATTCCCAGAGAAGAAGAAGATAAACAAAAAATAGTTTCAATTGTTTCCTACTCCTTGTTGTTGTTTCAGAAGCAACAAAAATGACTTTATCCGCTAAAACCCATTATTATCTGTGTATAATAAATTATTGCCAAATTTAATTATTTTTACATTGATGAACGATATTCTTTTAACTATTGTTGCAATTTATGCTGAATTGATCATAATAAATGACTAGGTTAGGTTAGATTAGGTTGTAGTGGCTGTCTAGTTGTTGTTGACTCACTTAGACCTCAAGGATCCGTTGTGATACCACAAAATACTCATGAGAGAGTAATGAACTAAAACAAAACCAATTCGTGCTTTTAAATAAATAAGAGATACATTTTGTGTCGATCGTTGCCAGTTCACTAGTATTATCGAAGAAGGGATTACGGAGATATTTATGCCTTCTAATGGAGAGTGCTGGACATGTACATAGAAGGTGTTGGACTGTTTCCTTTTCCTCCTCGTCCATGCAGCATACAGAAGTCATTTGTGTAGACCCCTAGCTTTAGAGCATGCTTACCTATAATGCAGTATTCTGTTATAACTCCAATTGTAGAACTTATATTTTTTCTGCTCAGGGATATCAAGCCTTTTGACCGTTTTAAGTCTATGCTTGGCCATATTTGCTTGATTAATAAATGACTAAGTTTTGCTTCTTTTATTTCTTCTAAAGAACCGTAAAACCGATTTCGCTGAAAACCAATGAGAGAACAATTGAGACCAATTTGATGTGATAATCGAGTAAATAAAACGTTACGCACATTCGTACATACATACGTTTTACACACACTCACCCATCATTATAAAAAGGGTTGTTACCAAGTCTAGTGATTTCGAAACATTATTATACAAAAACTGGGAATTCACAAAATTACAATAACTTCCGCTGGGAAATTCTTCTAATGCTCCTTGATCTACTTGAAAAACAGACACACTCTTTTTCGACTTCTCTACTATTGTAAGAAACTTGCATAAGTTGCTTCTTGTACGTGGCTGACAGACTGAACCGTGGGTGAACGACTTAATGTTGTTTCATCAACGGTTTTTAGTCCATTGGATGAGATATAAACAACAGTTTTTTTTTCTTTTATTTGAACAAAAAATTGTTGCCTCATATAAAGATTTTGTTTGGTTGAAATTTACGAACAAATTGTGTTTCCAGCTTATGTTTTGTATTCAAAAACATTTTTTGTTTAACTTGATTTTGAAAAGTTTTAAAATATTCTTGAAGTTAAAACTTTTAAGCAAATAAAGTGAGAAATTCTTTACTAAGAACATTTTTAACATTTGTTTTTTTTCTCTTCTCTTTCTTATCGCGCTATTATTTTTAATAGTATGTATTATGTTTACCAACAATGAACTCTTTTAATCCTTAAAGGAAAACAGACAATAAATCCAACAACGCCATTCAGCGAGACTTTGGGAAATTCTTTCTTCTTATCAGCTTATCACGCTTCCTAGTTCAAACTTTGAAAAATTTGCGATACTTGCATTTCAATATCATTAATCATAGTTTGAAATATGAAAAGCGTTATAGTTGATAAGGAAGAGAAAAATAAACACATAATTCACCCCCTATGGCAGGATTCCCATGGCACCAATAAAACACTCAAAACTCAGCTCTTTGAGAGCAAACACTTACCTTAACATAAGTGTATATTTGCTGTTCTTCGAAGTCCTCTTCCTCGCCAATATCAACAGTGCAAGGAAATTTCCCATAACTCCCAAAATGAAAAACGAAACCACTACACACTTCAAAAAAGTAGGCAACGGTGCCCGTTGCTCGACTATCGCCCGCATTGTCGAACTTGCCAATTGCTCCATTGTCGAGTTGTCAGACCACAAGCTTTCTTCTACCGAACTATTTGAAATTCTTTGGACTCCCATATTCATAAAAATTTTCGGCTAGTGTCCATGTATCGTTTGAAAATCACAAGAGATCAGAAAAAATACCGCAAAATCCTCTCGACCATATAACTATTCAACCAATAACTAGTCCGTAATCGTTTTGACAACTTTATTCGATTGAATCGCACCACTTTGTTCGAGTTTATTCTTCCTCACATGAATGTTTACACTAAGGCGTCTTGGCACAAACTGAATTCTACTTCAGCTGATGTTTACTAGTTACCCTCCAACTTGGGGGCGCGCACCACTCGTTGAACTTAACTGGGTGTACATACACCCATATCGTCCTCACATCACCATCATCAGTTTCGTGCTTGTAGGTTCCGTTTCTGGCTTTTGTGATTGTTTGTTATGACTTCTGGACTCAACATGCGTACACACTGAATTACAGATGAAAAGACACAAAGCGAGGGGTTGTTTTCAATATAGCAAGCAAAACACTCTCAACCTTTTTCGGCTTTAAAAGATACTTTTGCCGAGTAAGTGTGCGATTGCTTTACTCATTGTTCGCCATAAATGCAATTGAATAGCCAATTATTATTGGATGATGGGGCGGAATCCCTAATGAACCTCAATAGTTACAAAGATGGACCACAAACACAGCGAAAAAAATCGCGCTGGGTGATTAATAATGAAATAATTACTATAACGCAGTTTTGTATGCTCAATGATATGTCGGAAAACCGCTTCGTCCTCGTCGGGATAATCCTTTTAAGTGGCAAGTAATATATTAATTGTTCTTTGGAATGATGATATTTGTGTTTGTTTTTACGCAATTCATTGAATTCTTTTTTTTCTGTTCGTCCTTGTAGGCTCTTGGGACTTTTTGTTATGAAGAACTTGGCGGATTATTTATGTTTTTATTGAAATATGTTGTGTGCGGAGGTAGGTTTGTCATTGCGTCTGTCTAAATGGTAATGACTGAGAGGTGGACTTATTGTGCTTGATGCCCACGTTTTTGACGTTTTCGTTTTTTTGTTGGGTTCGATGAACTTTTGTTTTTTGCTAAAAAGACAAGTCCTCTTTAAGGACAACAGCAAGAATTTATGTTATTGTCTTTGTCTTGGCATAAATTGGAAGTAAATGATTGGGAGAGAGAAGACAGATTAAATGTTAGGAGGACATGCAAAATAATGAGTTCAGTTGAATTTGAATCTTGAGGTGATACTAGTTTGTTTGTAAATTGATGATGATGATGAGAGGATAGGAACAAGGTGCTTAATGTCTTTCACAACTTTGAAATTGGATACATTTTCATTTCATGATTATTTAATTCTGTATGGGAAGAGGGATGAAAAGTGTTTGTACAGAAAATATTACTGAAAGCCAACGCAGCGTGAAGAAGATTATAATTTGTTAACCTTTTTGAAGAGACATAAGCATCAGTCATTGACTCATACTTTGTAATTTGCTGTTAGGCAGCGAATTTAAATCAGCATTGATCAAGAATGGGGTGTTAAATATTTAGAGGCACCCAGGTAACAGATCCCGTTTATTATCCGTGTGTTAACATTTTAACCTTCTAACTGGATGGATTGGCCCAAAAACCAGTCTTGATCTCGGATTGGAAGCGTCGCTGTAGCCTCTTGGAAGCCGTTGTTGGGAATAAATCTAGCTGATTTGGCGTAAATTGCCTGATAACTTCGCCTGATTCAACGGGAAAGTAAGATCGAAACACTAAGACTCATATATGAATGACAAAGAATATTTGATTTAATAATTCTCACATAGAACCCCAGCTCTCTGCTGGGTAGGCAGACCATAGAGATAATATAATAGAGCACAGAAGCTAACCTCAAACGTGTTTCTCAAATTTTGAGGAAGAAACTGTTAACGGACTCCCTGTAAGACAACAAACAATTTTGATTTTGACGTTTCTTATACTTTTTCTTACTCTGTACATTCCATCTTACAGTCAATCACCGACAAGCTCAGAGAGAGTAAGAGAGTCCATTAATAGCTTCTTTCTCAAAATTTAACGCGGCCAACGCCACTTGTACGAAGTGCATTGAATTAACTCAGCAATTTTGCTGCAAGCAACATCTATAGAAGCTCGATAAATTGGAAAACGTAATTCATGGCTCCAGAGTGCCGACGGCTCGGCGATGCGGCAACGTTGAAGAGAAGTAAAGACACCTTAATACAATAAGAACTGTCAATTCGGGCTCACTGAATATAACAAGCTAATGAAAGCTCTTTTCTTTTACAGACCGTTAGGTTAGGTTAGGTTAGGTTAGGTTATATGGGCTGAAGATTGATTTTGTTACCATCACACTTAGATCAATATAGATCCTTTGTGATACCCTGAAGTATTGTAAGTAAAATTTTTAATCTAGTACGGCAGAGTGCTGGACAGTGGCATTGGAAGTGAGCTGTGCTTTCGTGCTCTTCCTCATTGCCGTAGCCTCAACATATGTCATCTGTACTTCTTTTTGTGGTAGCCGAGTAGATTATGTAACGTTATCACACTTATGATGGATCTTAGGGAAGGTTTTTTTGAGAAGTAAAATCTTATCGGATTTTTTCTTGTCATAATAAGGCCAGAGTTTCCTCTTGTTACTGCAGGTTTCTAGTAGGTTCCATCTATCATTTGCTTTTTGAATGATATTTTTACTGATATTTCTTTTTAATTCGCATTGAGGGTTCTGATGTTATGGTCTATAAGAGAGGGATCAAGTATCGACCCTTCTCTTGCAAGCTCATCCGCTTTTTCGTTTCCTGGCACACCACTGTGACCGGGAACCCAGCAGAGTCTTATGTTGTGCTGCATACCAAGAACCCTTACCTCTTCGCGACAGCAAGAAACAAGCTTTGCCTTGATTTGCGTGGCAGATATCGCTTTTATTGCTGCTTGGCTATCAATGAAAAAGGTGATATCAGCGTGTGATATCGCCATCGTGGATATTTGATTAGCAGCGTTTTTCACTGCCAATATCTCAGCTTGGAAGACACTGCTATGGTCGGGAAGTCTGAATTAACTGGCAGGGCTAAGATTTTCTGAGTAGAAACCTGCCTCTACTCCAGTAATCATTTTCGAACCATCAGTTTAGAGTAGGGTACACTGTTTTCCCAATCTTGTCTATTGGGAAGGTAGTAGTAAAATTTGTATTGAAGTCTTATTAAGGTGTCTTGTAATCCGTACAAACATTGTTGCCAACGTATTTTGTAAGAATCGTGGTATGGCCGTTTTCTTTCGCTTCGAGGCCCGCAGTTGGGGTAGTCCTCATCACCCCCGTATTGCTAATGCATGCCATTCTTTGTACTTTGGTAAGGGTTTTTAAGTTCGTGGATTTCTCAAGAGCTTGCCACCAAACCAAACTGCCATAAGTTAGAATGGGTCTAACAATGGCTGTGTACATCCACATGATTATCTTAGGATTTGGCCTCCAATTTCTTCCCAGAATCCTATTACACGAGTAGAGTGCAATCATGGCTTTCTTATCTCTTTCTTGTATGTTTTGACCCCAGTTGAGTTTCTTGTCCAAGATAACTCCGAGATATCTTGCTTCTTCTGAAATTATAAGTGGGGTGTTATCAATATTTGGTATTTCAAAAGAAGGTATTGGTGAAAAGTACCAATTCCGTTTTCATTTCTTGGTCCAGTTACTGACCATAGTTAATGCGCCTTCTAATTGTTCGCTTACTGTGGTCTGGTATTTACCCGTTGCCAGAAGCGCTAGGTCGTCGGCATATGCTATAACTCTGACACACCACCAAAGTCCAGAGAAGAGGTGAGAGGATTCCGCCTTGTGGATTTCCTCTAGATGTGTACATCTTAATATCAGAGTTTCCTAGTTCACAATGGATTTGTCTGCTTTTCAACATACACGTGATCCATTTTATAACTGTAGGTTCTATTTTAAGGTCAGTGAGTGCTTTTTCTATGGCACTGTTGTGGACATTGTTGAATGCTCCTTCGATATCAAGAAAAGAAGCCAGGGTATATTCTTTTACCGCAAGCAACTTCTCTATTGTTCTAACTGCGCAGTGCAGGGCTGTTTCTACACTTTTGCCTTTTGTATAGGCGTGCTGTAATGGTGATATGGATTCCGGCTTAAAGTTGCTATGGATATGCATATCGATTAAAATCTCAAGTGTTTTGAGTGCAAAAGAGGTCTGATAGGTCTGAAGTCTTTTGGTTCCGTGTGACTGGGCTTGCCAGCTTTTGGTATGTTTTACAGACCATGAACTGTATCTGGCGCGAAAGTTCTTCATAGTACAGCAATCTGCAATCATTTCCTAAATGGTCAACTTACCAAAGAAATGACAGTTTCCCATTTTTAGGAAGACAATTTCGTAATGCAGCTACTACGCAGTGAGGAATTCAAAAAGGCTTCAACCGTTCATTTACACGGAAAAAAAATCTATCCACTCAGACATACCTACTTGCGTACTTATAAAACGGAAATACAGTTCGGATCGAAAAAAGCCTCGAAATGTTCCTCCAGTAGGAAAAAGTTTTCCTATATTCATTTTAAATGGACATTTTAGTTAAACACCAATTCCACTCGTATTCCACAGGTTTTGGGCCTTCAGAAAATTTCCCGGTTTCAAATCGCCAAATTCCATAGTAGGTAATATTAGATCATGTACGAGGAGTAAGCTCTATTAACCCTCTATCAGTCACTGAATACCAAAACTATCTGCGGTGTCTGGTTACCGAGTTATGATCACAAAACTATTTTTCTTGGTTTTTGTCATCAGCCATTATTAATCCTACAGAAATAATATTTTCTGATACAAATATCTCGTCGACCAGAGGTCGGAGTTATTTTTGGCTTTCAATAGTAAGCTCAGAATAATGAGACCCATCGAATGATGCATCAAAAAAATTACTGGTCGAACTCTATTCATCAAAATAGGTTACATAAGTTTCTTGAAGGCCTGGTAGCCAAGATAATGACAAATATTTTTCCGAAATTTCAAATCGATATTACCTTATTATGTACATATATGGCAATTGATTGTGGCGCCATCTTATACACTGACAGAGAATTAGTTTTTCTTGTATTTTATTTATTCCTTTGCTAAACCACTTTTTACAGCGGAATAAGTTAGTAAACGTCAATTAAGAGAAGTATTATTTTGAGCATTTTCACTTACTCCACAGAATAAGGGTTAGTCCTTCGATATTCTGAGTTTATTTATCTGACTGTAAGAGTCTTATGATCGTTGTTGTCACTTTGGTTTTAGCAAGTATCAAAGATAATCCTTCGTTTGATTTCAACCGTACTGTTCTGTATCAGGACTGGTGGATAATAAAAGTTTTCGAAGAATTGTTTGTAGGAAGCCTAGGCCGGCTTCCATCGGCCAGATCTAGTGCATACGATGAGTCATTTCACAATAAATGTTTTCGAAGAAGTTCTTAAAAACTGTATCATCAGGTTTGGTTAATTTGTATTAGAAGAGTAAATATTTAAGATGGTTTGAAGTAAAACAAATTTCACGAAGGTCAAGCATTTAACCAAATATGAATAACTTTTGAGACAACTCACATCTATTTTGAAAACATTTGACATTCAAAGATATTCGTAGGAGTAAAAATATTTTCCCTCGTAAACGACATCAATTTCGGTAAACTTTGTGCAAATTTGAAAGCTCCTTTTCACACTAAACATTATATGAGAAAACTTTCAACAGCGCACTCAACAACAATCGATATTAAGTAATAAATACAAAACCATTTCCGAATTCTTCGTTGAAATTATTGGTGCTGCCTGTGAGTAAGTGCATAATCATAATTTGATCACTTAAAGAAAAAATAAACAAGAAATATTAATTAGGCATTTAGTAAGCAGCTTCTCTGGAAAACTATTGCGAAGCAAATGAAAATATATTTCCCTGTTTGGCAGGGCATGGGCAATTTAGAACTCTCGGAATATGTTTTCGGAACAATTAAAGTCGGGAGAAATTAAGTGGGTGATAAAGGAAATATTATGTTCTTAGTTCTAATATTAATTTTTGCGTTGTAATTTTCCGGATAACTGTTATTATTGAAAAACTACGCACTTTCACATGTCATTGCCTTTGTTGGTCTTCTGACTTCCAATTCCTTAGTCAAATTGAGGTTCTTGGAAGAAATTCTGTCAATTTTTTAAGCAGAAATTCTTTGTTTAGGCAGATTTTCTTATACATTTTTGACCACCAAAGCCATTAGTGACTGTAAATTTTGAAACTGTAATAAAAATAAATAGTTAATAGAATTATGTACCGGTCCAACTTATTTGTAAACAAATTTTGTTTTCTTTTTTATTACTTTTCAGTCTTCATATGAATTACAAAAATGTGCTTAAGCATTTAGTACTTTTTTTTCATACCCAAAAAACGTGAGAGTTTAACATAATAATTTAGCACTGGCTTATGTGAGCTGAATCTGAATTCTCAAATATCAACAATTTGCTGATTGTTCGAAAGAATAAAGTAATATAAGTAATAATAAATTCATTTGTTTAATTAATCGGTCAGATCGCGGACACACGACCATTTTGGTCCTTGAATTATTGAGCGAAATTGTGAGCTTGGCTATTGTCCATTTTGACGACAATGACTTGCAGCATTAGCACAAGTGATGAAATTCTAAAAAGAACAATAAATATTAAGTTGTTTCGAAATGATAATTTTTTTTAAAGAACTGAGAACTTGCGTAGAGAGACAATTGTTGTTTTATCCGCTGTCGTCAAAAAAACGTCAGTTGCATTCCAAGCGGATATTAAAAATGGTGCGGGAGTGTATCTAATAGATAGTAGATACTATCTACTCAAAATGAATTGATTTGAATATTGTTAAATGACGTTTAAATAGGGTGACAAAATTGTAGCTTTTGATAAATCAATATAAAAATAGTTAGGCTGCTATTTTTCATCAGCAAACATAGCTTCAAAGCATGACCGAATTAGGCAGGCGCCACTCCTAGATTTAATACATTATTCAGTTGATGTGTTGGGTGCCAAATAACGTACTTCGAATTGTTTGTTGATCTATGATCTGCAAATCTGAATGGTGATGGTATTTGGAACCAAGTTTATATCAAATACTACTCTAAATGTTTCTTAATGTTTGAAGGCGTTTCATTTTTATAAAACATTTTTTTGTCCATCCCGTCATCTCCAATAAAATAATTTTTTTTTAGTTAAAAAAAGATGCCCTCACTCCCTTTCCCCCTTGAATTGTAGTTAAAAAATTTCAATTTCAGTTGTTTTTTTTTTTTTGTGTTTTTATACCGAAACTAATGATCCGATTTAAACAACTTGTTTTTTTGTCAAAAAAAATTGTAGAAAAATATTGTGGTTAAAATAGGGCAGTGGCACCTGTAACCAAACACTTTTGAGAAAAATGATTGTTTTTTCGTTATCTTAGCGTTTTTTATAATTAACTTCACATACATGAGTGCGAATTCTATCTTGACGAATAGGTTAGCATCTCATTAATACAAGTATATTTTAAAAGAGAGAAAAAATTATGTTCAGTGATAGGTTTAATTCTATACGATTTTGATATACGCTTTTCAGAAAAGAAAAACTAGATTAGGACTTCCCAAACAGTTGTTTTGAAGAAAAAGCATATAAGTAAGATACTTACTTACTTACTTACTTATCCAGCTCACAATCCATGAAGGATCTCAGGATGAGATACTGCAGCCTTCAATCGTGAACGATCTCTCGCATGCACTCTCCAGTCGCCGAAATCAAGCGCTTGGGCATCCGCAGTCACTTGGTCCTTGTACCGTAGGTTCGGTCTTCCTTGTCGTCTGGAACCTGGAGGCTGGGATGAGAAGACTTTCTTGGCTGGAGCGTTGTCGTCCATTCGCTCGATGTGGCCGAGCCAATGTAGTCGTCTTTTCTTGGCCTTCTGGGCTACATCCACATCTTGGTACAGCTCATACAGTTCTCGTTTGAACCTTCTTCTCCATCGCCATCGTCACATACGGGACCGAAAATCCGTCAAAGAATTTTTCTCTCGAATATAAGTAAGTACTTTTTTATAATTAATTTTAAAATAATCAAGTTATATCAAGTTATTCGTATTTTTAATGTTTAAATGAAGGAAAGTAAATTTTTATTATGATTTTTGACTGTTCGAGGAAAGGGAACCAAATTTTACTGGGTTGCCTTACTCGAACACATGTGTTCGGAAAAAGGAAACCTACAAAAAAGACAAAATCCTATTTTGAAACATCATTTCCTTCCAATATTTATAGAGATCGGGATTTATCATCAGTAAGGAGTTTTTCGAACTATTTTTTTCAACATGTGCCCCAAAAATCGATAAAAAAGTAATTTTTTCTGATAAGAAGATTGATCCTGATCGGTAACATAATTTCTGGTGTGATTTACGAAAGCAAACGAAATATTTCGAACAGTAGGGATTATATTAAAGTGCTGTCCAGCAGTTTTATACAGAATTTTAACTTAATACTAGAAATGGGAATTTATGGAAAATAAAACACCTAAAAATTTGTACGACATGACAGCTTAAGGAAGCTCTGCGAAGGGAATGGCTTAAAGTTGATGACAACAAAAACATAAATGAAAAAAAAAGAGCCAAGTTCTCCCGAACGAAAACTCTGCCTAAAAAATCAGTCACGAAAAGTAATGAGATCTAAAAGAACGCCAAGTTCTAAGATTCAGCAAGTACTAGTAGATGTATTGCAAATATTTTAAGTGGACTTACATCGATTCAACTTGAAAGAAACTTGTAAACTAATGTAAATTAGTTTTCCAAACATTTTTAACAGTAGGTTACTAAGAGAAAACCGGCTAAGTAAAAAAAATATAACTAATTTATATTAGTTTACAAGTTTCTTTTTGCAAAGATTTTTTGTTTTTATATTTTATATTAATTCATAAGACATGGGCGGGTACCATGCCTCCGCAGCAGAAAAATCTAAGAATTAATTTTATTTCTTTATATTGACTGGCAGAATTTCTAGTTTGCCAAATTACAATATTCTACGATGGTCAGAGGTGCACCATATATTTTATAAAATTTATTTTTAAATAGGGGGTTCCACGCCCCCTCAGTTGAAAATCATAAATTTCATATTTTATTTGATATATTGCACGTTGGACTTGTATGCAAAATTTCATGATTCTACTGTACTCCTAAGTGCTCCATATAATTTATACTAATAATGTAAAAGTAGGGGGCTACCACGCGCCTGACTGAAAAATTTCAAATTTTCGATTTTTTCCTTTGTATGTACTTCATGAATCATGACCTATTACTGTGCCAAATTTGAAGTTTCTTGGGCAACGGGAAGTGTTTCTTAATTTTGATGATCTCTCAGTGAGTGAGTGAATCAGTCTGTCAGCCAGTTACAGTTTTCATGATTTTTGGAACATTGTATCTTAGAAACTACTCATGCTAAATATCTGAAATTTACTGAGGTGCTTCTTCTTGACTAGCTTAACAAATAATTTGAGTTTGAAACTTTTGGCTTCTTTGGTATAGAAGTTAGAGGGGTGTGGAAAATGCCCTGAGTTGTTTCCTGTAAATAGGGGTGTAGTGCCAAAGTTGCTAGTGAACTTGGCTGGGCACTACCGTGCCCCTAGATAAGTCAGTTTTAGAAAAAGTTGGTGTCAAATTTAATGAAAAAATGAACATTCGGCTCAAATTGCTAATGGGAAATCAAATTGACTCCTAACTCTGTATTTATTTATTTAAACGTCTTATTTTTGTGTTGGGATATAAATATGAAAAGTTAAATCATTTTTTTTTTTCAATTCTTAAACAAATAAATTAACAAATTTAAGTTGTTGAAAAGAACTAAGCTTTCTAGCCCTTTTTTTTCCTTGAAACTTGATATGACAACTATTAAATTGAAGGTTCCCAAAGCGGGTAATTAATTGCACTGAATTTTAAAAATTAAATTAAAGTAAGTGATTTGAATGAACATTTAATCTTAAAAATATTTTTCTAACCGCTAAAGACTGTTTGACTCCAGTGATCGAAAATAGGAAACTCTTTGTTAGTGTTTAGGAAACTGTTGTTTGGCATTGGTGGAAAACGCTTATTTTCAAGATAATCTTTTTTTTTAATATTTACTCATAATTTTTATGAAACAAAAAACGAATCTCAAATATGAAACTAATTGAGATAATATTTAAGAATAAATTAACATTGCACTTCCAAACTCAGTTAAGGTATTTCTTGCAACATGTTCGGTAACTGCTGTCATGACACTTTACCTACCTATTGTTTTAAAATTCAATATCTCAGAAAAGAGCATATTTGAACAGTTTAAAATATACACTTGCACAACGCTGGTAAGTCAGAAAGTAACTCTCTGCAAGCTTTTCTCTTAATTTTATCCAAACATACGTACTCTTTCGATATATTATATTCCAATGGAACCGCAAAATATTTTCCACTTGGTTTGTTATCTCATTTTGCATTCGTTAAACCAACATATCAATTACGACAGATTGTTGACTCTGTAGATAAAAAGGCCACGCGACTGTCATTTAATACCTACTTGCTTGCAGTTTAAGCTTAAAAATGCTAAGGAAGAAATGTTTTCACGGTTCAATTGGTAACATGGTAAAGTATGAAGGCAGATAAAGTGTTGGGAATTGACTTGTTTCTTTTTAAACCTGTCATTTGCTTGTCAATAATTTATTGAATACTTGGAGAATCAGACTAGAGTTACCAAATGAAACTAATTATGCATATTTTTAAGGCCTTTATTGATTCTCAGCCTCATACAACTGACAATTCGCAATTTTGTCAATTTTTCTATTTAGTTTTGTACTGAATAAGGTAGTCCACAAATAACACTGGATAAAATTGTCATTATCTCTGATGTAAAATTGATTAATCGACAAAGCAAAATGTGTCTGTGTCTTATTTAAAAAAAGGGGTACAATTTCGTAAAACATACCTTTTTAAAATGGAACTTTCATTTAAATTCATAGTGGCCAAAAACATTTTATTTGGTAACCCTAGAATGTAATAAAAAAAAGAGTTCTCTTAGCTGCTTGGCATAGTAATTCCATTCCATTCACATTTTAGAACATTACCAAGAGAAAATTCCGCACTCGCGAGTGTTTGCTATCTCCATTCTCCAGTTCTTTTTGTGTAAATTTTGCTTATCATCCGTGTTTCAAACAAGTGAAAATATTCTCTGTATAAACAATGACAAATTGTTGCTTCTCGCCCTGCTAGCGGTATTGCGTTGAGTCGAAAGTTTGTCACTTCGCTGAATACTCCCTCAATTTGTTTGTAGTGTTAAAAAAAAAGTGTTTGAAATCCAAAAAGTAAAGAAACAATTATCAATTTTCTGGTTGTAGAAACATATGTTAATAGTGAATCTAACAAAAATAAAATAAGGTAAGGTAAAATTTTATAATACTCGGTTGTCTACCTGTTCTGTCCTCTGGAAATTTTATAGAGCAATATTGAACCATGTGGCCTTGAACTTGACAAAAATAATAAATCGAAAAATGTACTTTAGGTACCTGTAGGTAGTGTGAACATTTTTAATGTGTAAAGTACCAATTTGCCCCATGTAAAAAGGTTTTTTCCTTCGTTTCTCGAAAATAACGAAGGTGGTACATTCATCTTCATCTCGTCAACTTCCATATCGTGAAAAGATCGATAAAATTATGTATGTGGGTACTGGAATATTCACACACTTTAGTGCTCATCTCCATAACCTCAAAAATAAATGACGTTGTGAGGGTTATTTCTTTTATTGGTAACTTAATCAAGTGCATTAAATTAATGAACCATGACAATCAATAGCTGAAGCTCAACAGGTCGCCAACAAGTACACGTAGCTTGTGTGTGTGTACATTTGAAAAATTTAATTGATTCATTATGACATTTTGAGTGTAAATGCGGATTTTAAAAACAAAAATACAAATGAATGAACGCAAAATAACGGTTTATTTTTCTTTTCGTTTGATTAAATTTATTGCTTTTTAATAAGAAAAATTATTTCACCATCCTTATCCTTGGAGACTAAAATAGAAGATTCTGTATTCACTTGCTATTCGCCAAATATAAAATGAAGATTTCGTTTTTTTTTTTTTTTTGGCTAAATCAAGTTCCTCAATTTCTCTCTCACTTTTGAACTCAAGGTTAAGAACAAAGAAGACATAACGGCAGCGGAGAAGTCTAAAAATTGAAACGCGTTATTCCATCTGTCTATACGTCATCCCTGAATGAAGCTCGGTTGACTTGAAATTGTTATAATTGCATTTGAGAGTGATGGGTCACTCTACACCTCTCCCCCATTAAATCAATAAAACTGTCATAAGTATCTTTTCTCAAACAATTTTCCATTTCTTTTGACAATATTGTTGTTTTTTCTTAATGTCAAAGCAATTTTTTAGATTACTTCGACACCTCGAAAATGTGTCAAAATCTGTCTACGAAATTCAAATGCTTACGAGAATATTCGAAGATCTTGCGCAAAAAATTCGATGGTTGCCAGCAGGTACATATCAAATCGGGAGTAAATAAAATTGGTTTACCTGAAAACAAATGCTACTAACTGACCCATCTACGATCGTCTTAGTCTGAGAACACTCAACTGATATCGCCAAAGTCTCACCTTTCCTTATTATAGAATTTGACGGTTATCAGATTGTTTAAATAAAAACCTGTAAGCTGACCTGCCTATCGTTGTTGCGAATAATTGAAGTTTATTTTGTAATTTTGTGGTGGTATCATTTTAAAGCATGTCTACGTCTATAACAATCTTTTTGGCAAATACATACACTTGTTTTTTTAACTAGCTAAAACCGAAAAAGTGAAAGCATTCAGCGAACAGTAATTCATTTCCAAGTGTGCGTGTTTCTTCCTCTCCCTAACAGCAAGAGTAGGCTGTTTGTAAATTATTCAAGGCAAAATGTGAATGTTAATTAGGGTTGCCAAATCAATAATTTAGATAAAGGAAATTCGACGATTCTTTCAGAAGCGAGAGTTCAACGTTCCGTTCTGAAAACACAAAATATTGCATGTCAATTTTTTTTAAAGTCATTGGAATTAATAAATTTGTATATTTATTTTGTAAAATATCGGTAGCATTATTTACTCGAACATAATAATAAACAGAATCTCGTAAGCTAACTACCTGTCCAAATGAATACCCTCTACTGTGTAAGATATCCCATTTAATATATTGATTCCCATTCCCAACAAAAAAAAGAAATGCCAGACTAGAAATCCCAAACCTATGTGGCGACAGGCGACTGCGACAGCAGACAGCACTGACCTGCTGCGAGTCCCTTCGGCTTGGTCTTATCGAATATAATAAATAACTCGTCTACCTTCAAATAATAATTGCATGGTAGCTAGATGTAGGGATATATAAATAGGGTATGAAAAACAACAATACACACTAAGCCAGCTGCCGGTTCTCTCAGAAGTAGTCACAGAACAACATGAGAAAACCCAGAACCACACAAATAGTCTGCGTTTCATTAAATTTTCAGTATCCAAAAGTATCTTCAAAGAGGCACATTCACACTCGACTTTTTTTCTACACTCTAAATAATAATTCAATTTCGGTGAAGTATCTTGAATCCGTCGTCGCATCGGTAAATACGCCGTAGACCCACATAACGCTTTTTTTGTAGCTCAAATTACGACTTTCATTTTTACTACAAATGTGTATTGATTAAGATTTCTCGCGTGCATGACTTCGCAGCGAAATAGATTTGAAATTTTGCAATTCTTAGTTAATGCTTCGTTAATTCGAGCTATTCGCCGTTCTGTCGTTGACTAGTGTTACACCGACTTCCACAAAGCTAACTTCATATCCGAAACTAACTCAAGTCATGTCAGTGAACGACATGGAAATCCGTAATCGGGGTGAAAATACAGAAGCCGCTGTCGCTGTCGAAAACAATGCTCGAATGCAAACAGGTTGACTCATCATTTATGTATTCAAAAATAGAATTATTGTGTCGTCATAAACAAAATAAAAATTATATTGTGAAAAATGTCTAAAAATCAATGGAAAACAATTTTAATTGCAGACAAAATGGACAATGTTGACGATGGTGTGTCGCTTAGCAATTTCAAGGTGCTGTATCTGCTTACACAATTATCGGGAATCACTTTGATTGTTTTGATGGCAAGCTGGATTGGAATCCATTTGGGGGGATTCGCTGGCACAAGCAATCCCAAAATTGAGTTCAACTGGCATCCATTGTTGATGACAATTGGATTGATATTTCTCTATGGAAATGGTGAGTTTTTTGTTTTATACAACAAAAAAAGATTAAAAAAAAACTGTGAATTGTGAAATTCATATCGCATCGCGTCTATAAATACAAAAAAAAGTGGGTGAGGTCGTTTGCTTGCTTGGCTGTCTCTAAAACATCCAAATGGAATTTAATCAAATTTCGTTTTTTTTTTTTTTTTTTTGTTAGAAGAAAAGTACCTAATTAGTTTTTCGGTTTATTGTGCTGACGGAAAAACACAGGTTTTTATTCTTTTATTTTCGGTGAAAACTTGGCAATTTATTGCTTATTTATGTTTGTTTTGATTCTGAACAAAATAAAGTGTTTGTTTTTTGGATAAAAAAACACGCATGACATTTGACAGTCATTTTCGAGAGATGGTGTTTCTTTTTTGAATATGGTTGCCAACGATGTTGCTTTATAACCATTGAACCGGAAATATAGAACGAAGTCGCCTAGCATGCAATACTGCACAAGTTGAATTTCTTACTTTGTTCTAGGCTAAGATCCTCACGTAAGATGCTCCAGATTGTGAAACATGACAAGCGTATACATTCTTAGCTACATCTTCTATAGTTTCACCACA
Source organism: Sphaerophoria rueppellii (assembly GCA_920937365.1). Taxonomy (NCBI): domain Eukaryota; kingdom Metazoa; phylum Arthropoda; class Insecta; order Diptera; family Syrphidae; genus Sphaerophoria; species Sphaerophoria rueppellii. Next base: position 113,537,450 of record CAKKXW010000001.1, read on the forward strand.
ACCTACTGGATCTGGAAGTGGTCTAAGTTGTTTGTTCATGCAAGACCTCATATATCCTTTTTCATTCTTCGATAAGCTGCCGATGTGACAGATCATTGTAACGTCATCAAGCATCCGAGTGAAGTGTTTCATATTTGTGACCCGAACACTTGATAATAAGACCACTTAAATTCATCTTGGATTATACCTGCTCTTAAATCTCCTCCTTCTTTTCGTATATTCATATATTGTGTATTAACTTTTGTACACCTCTTTTTCAGCAATTCTCATCTACCGTGGACTTCGCAACACCCGCAAGAAGACCCTCAAGTACACCCATGCCTCAATCCACATGGCTGCATTCATTTTTGTCATACTGGGAGGCAAGGCCTCATTCGATTCGCACAATCTTGCCAATCCGCCCATACCAAATATGTACTCGTTGCATTCCTGGTTGGGTGGAGCTGCTATATTTATGTTCATGTGTCAATATGTTGGTGGATTTGTTGCCTATCTGTACCCTGGAGCAAAGGAGAACTTTAAAATCGCCCTAATGCCATTCCACATCTATTTCGGACTGTTTGGATTTGTTTTGTCGATTGCTAGTGCCCTGATGGGGCTTACAGAGAAAGCTTTCTTTTCGATGCCAAAGTAAAAATTACAATCTTGACCACACCATGGTTCAATTGTCTAACGAATATATATATATATTTTTATTTTAGTGGAATCTATTCATCACTGCCAACATCGGGACTCATGGTTAACTTCATGGGAGTGTTGATGGTGGTATTTGGGGCACTTGTCATGTACC